>PVLC010016139.1:0-35998 GCA_004027655.1 Graphiurus murinus
TGGGGGTTGAACTCCGGGGCATTCTACCTCCGAGCTATACCCCCAGCCCTATTTTTTATTCCTTATTTTGAAACCGGGTCTCACTAAGTTGCGGAGTGCCTCACTTAGGTAGCTGAGGCTGGCCGCGAACCCGGATCCTCCGGTCTCAGCCTCCCGAATGCTGGGATTACAAGCGTGCGCCACCACGCCCGGCTCCTTTGCCCATTTTTTGATTGGGTTATTTGTTTTCTTAGCTGTGAGATTCTTGAATTCTTATATATTCTAGATATTAGTCCTCTATCAGAAGAGTAGCTGGCTAAATTTTTTTCCATTTTATGGGCTCTCTGTTGAGGTTCTTGAGAGTTTCCTTTGCTGCACAGAAGCTCTTCAGTTTAATGCAATCCCATGTATTGATCTTCCTTTGAGTTGCTTGTGCCTCTGGGGTCCTGTTGAGAAAGTTTTTACCTGTGTCTATGTGTTAAAGTGTTGGACCTATGACCTCTTCAAGTAGCTGCAAGTTCTCTGGCATAACTCCGAGTCTTTGATCCATCTTGAATTGACTCTTGTGCAAGGTGAGAAAGTGAGGTTTATTTCCATTTTCCTGCATATGGCTAACCACTTGTCAACATCATTTGTTGAAGAAGCTATCTTTTTTCCAGTGTATGTTTTTGGCTCCTTTGTAAAAAATCAATTGACTGTAAGCATGTGGGTTTGTTTCTGAGTCTTCTATTCTGCTCCATTGGTCTATGTGTCTGTTTTTGTGCCAATACCATGCTGTCTTTATTACTGTGGCTCTGTAGTATAGTTTGAAATCAGGTATTGTGATGCCTCCTGCATGGTTCTTGTTGCTAAGGACTACTTTGGCTATTCTGCCTTTTTTGTTGTACCAAATGAATTTAAGGACTGATTTTTCCATGTCTGTGAGGAGTGACCTTGGTAATTTAATGGGTATCACATTGAATCTGTAGATCATTTTTGAGAGAATGGCCATTTGATTACGTTTATTCTGCCTATCCATACAATAGGCCCACAGCCAACATCATATTAAATGGGAAAAAAAACTGCAAGAGTTCCCACTAAAAACAGGAACAAGATAAGGATGTCCATTATCACAACTTCTGTTCAATATAGTACTTGAGATTCTAGCCAGAGCCACAAGGCAAGAGAAGGAAATCAAAGGTGTAAAAATAGGAAAAGAATAACTAAAACTATCCCTTTTTGCAGATGCTATACTTAGAAGACCCAACAAAGTCAACCGAAAAAACTTATAGAACTGATTAACAAATTCAGCCAAGTGTCTGGATACAAAATCAATCTTTAAAAATCAGAAGCTTTCCTCTATGCTAACCATAAATCCACTGAAAAAGAAATCCAGAAAACATTTCCATTCAAAAGAGCACCCCTAAAAATAAAACACTTAGGGAAAAACCTAACCAAGGAGTTAAAAGACCTCTATAAGGAAAACTACAAAACATTGAAAAAAGAAATTGAAGACCTTAGAAGATGAAAAGATCTTCTATGCTCTTGGATAGGCAGAATAAATATCATCAAAATGGCCATTCTCCAAAAAGTAATCTACAGATTTAATGCGATACCCATTAAATTACCAAGGTCACTCCTCACAGACATAGAAATATCAGTCCTTAAATTCATTTGAAACAACAAAAAGCCCAAAATAGCCAAAGTAGTTCTTAGCAACAAGAACCATGCAGAAAGCACCACAATACCTGACTTCAAACTATATTACATAGCCACAGTAATAAAAATAGCATAATATTGGCACAAAAACAGACACATAGACCAATGGAGCAAAATAAAAGACTCAGAAACAAACCCACATACTTACAGTCAATTGATTTTTTACAAAGGAGCCAGAAACATACACTGGAAAAAAGATAGCCTCTTTAACAAATGGTGCTGGCAAAACTGGTTAGTGATATGCAGGAAAATGGAAATAAACCCCACTTTCTCACCCTGCACAAGAGTCAACTCAAGATAGATCAAAGATCTGAAAGTCAGGTCAGAGATCTTCCAGCTACTTGAAGAGGGCATAGGACCAACACTTCAACACATAAACGCAGGTAAAAAACTTTCTCAGCAAGACCCCAGAGGCACAAGCAATTCAAAGGAAGATCAATACATGATTGCATTAAACTGAAGAGCTTCTGTGCAGCAAAGGAAACTATCAAGAATCTCAACAGAGAGCCCATAGAATGGAAAAAAATTTTGCCAGCTACTCTTCTGATAGAGGACTAATATCTAGAATATACAGAGAACTCAAGAATTCACAGCTAAGAAAACAAATAACCCAATCAAAAAATGGGCAAAGGATCTAAATAGACACTTCACAAAAGAAGAAATACAAATGGCCAATAAATGAATGAGGAAATGTTCAACATCACTAGCAATCAGAGAGATGCAAATCAAAACTACCCTGAGATTTCACCTAACCCCAATATGAATGGCAATCATCAAAAATACAAACAACAACAAATGCTGATGAGAGTGTGGAGAAGTGGGAACCCTAATACGTTGTTGGTGGGATTGCAGATTAGTGTAACTACTTTGGAAAGCAGTATGGAGGATTCTCGGATGAATGGAATGAACCTACCATATGATCCAGCCATACCACTTTCTGAGTATCTAACCCAAAAGAATGGAAACCAAACTATCAGACCAATGCATGTGTATCTATGTTTATAGCTGCACAATTCACAATTACCAAACTATGGAACCAGCCATGATGTCCATCAACAGATGAATAAATTACAAAACTGTGAGATATGTACACAATGGAATTTTACTCAGTCATAAAGAAGAACAAAATCATGTTATTTGCAGGGAAATGGAGGGAACTGGAAAACATGTTAAGTGAGATTAGTCAGTCACAAAAAGTAAAAAATCATATGTTCTCCCTAATATGCGGAAGCTAGGGAGAAAGTGGGTCATAAGAGGGACCCTAGATGAAGAAGGAGAAACCTTAGATGAGCAAAGAAGGTGACTTAACTGAAGGTGATGCACATGGTGTACTTTCACAAACAGATCAAAGTCAATCACTAAACTGAAGTTGAGAAGGAGGGAGCAGCAGGGAGTGGGGCAGGAATTGGGAAAGGGTTAAATGAGAGATGTGTGCATGTATGCCTTTACCAGCTTGTACCTAACAAAGATGTATGATTACAATGCACGAATAATTTAAAAAGAAAGAAAGAAAAAGGAAAACGGCTGGGGCATAGTTTAGAGGTAGAAAGGCCTAGTAATTTAAACAAAGCCCATGGTAAAAACTGTAAAGACTTTCATATGTCATAAATAAGTATTCCATATCAGCTATTTTTCAATAATTGATATACACATGTCTCAATTTGAACAATAGTGATCCATAAAATCCAGTGATCCAGGAGAGGGTGTGCCCGGGACTTTAGAAGGGATCATTTGCCTTTCTTAGAGGCATCCTGTGTCTATCAGAAATCTAGGGCTCTGAGGGGTAGAAGAAAGATAGGAGGATCAGAGTCAGGGCCCTGGAGTCGAGACATCATTATGCTCCTTACTAAAATGTGCCCTTATGCTGGTACTCTGTCTTTTCTGGGCATTACTCTTCATGTCTTTAAGTGAATATGATCATCTCAGTACTTGAGAGTCTAAGACAGGAGGATCACAGGTTTGAGGACAGCCTCAGCAAGTAGTGAGACTCTCATCAACCTAGGGAGACCCTGGTTCAAAGTAAAAATAAAATAGGGCCGGAGATCAATACCCAGTATCAAATCATAATCATAATCATAATCATAACAACAACAACTTCCCTAACCCCCCAGTGGCCTTGAAGGAGCTTTTCTAAGTTTTTATAAGGATCAAATGAGTAAAGCCCTTAAAAATGTTGGCTGGCCTATAATCTTAGTTACTTGGGAGGCTGAGGCAGGAGGATCACAATTTAGAGGCCAGTCAGCACATTCATGTAGAAGTGCCCACTGTGTGCCAGTCACTGTGCTACGAGCATGGAGAAAAGGCCCAGGTCCTCCTCATTAGTGTGTGTGGCAGATGAGTAAATGGACGCGCACAGCAGGCCGTGTCTTCACTGTTCTGGTTTTTTAAACCTCAGGAGGGACCGTAACTCTTGCTTTGTAAAATGACTGAGAAATTTTCCAATTTCTGCAGAAAATTTGTTTTGCCTTCTGGGTCCTGTCATCACTTCTGATATTGTGCCAGCTCATCCCTCTGTGTTGGGGTTGGGGTGGTGACAGGGGACGCGCAGACAGACAATGGAAGCAGGGAAGTTCTGCAGGGCACAATACTGCTCGGAAAGGTTTTGACGAGTCGGCCAGCCCGGGCCCGGGAGCTCACTGTCCGCAGCTCGCCGCCCTGCTTGACGAATCGTTTGCCAAACAGCGTGGCCAGCAGGAGCTTTGACCTTGGAGGGAGAGCGATCTGTCTTCATGGAGACACGCTGTCATAAGCACATGTCTCAATTTCGCTTGGGAAGATGCTGAAGCTGCGTGCCTCGGACGTGGCTAAGGAGGAAAAATGTGTGGCCCCTCTGGGGGCTAAGAAGGGGCTGAAATTAACCCAGAACGACCCCTCAGGGCAGGCTACAAATCAGCGTGTTTCCCTCCAGGGGCTGAGAACCCTCGGCAAGGCCAGGGGCACGGCTGCTGCTTCCTCCCATGTTCCAAGACCAGGCTATTCATTTGTCACTGAGGACAAAGGGGACCAAACTCTTCATCTGTCACCAAGGACAAGGGAGCGAGGGAATCTTTGGAGGTGGTGCTTCAGGCATCTGGATCCCTCACAGAAAAAAATCATGCACTGACCTCTGCTCCATCCTGAAGGTCAAGGAGGTGACACCCTAGGGGACAAGGTGTTGACAAATCTGGCATCTCTACGGTTGCCTCTCTGTCCCCTGGCTGGGCTGTCCCCTGTCTGTACTGACGGCTCTGGGAGAGATTTATCTGTCAGGATCTGGGGCTGCTGCAGAAGCAGCACACTCATGAATCTGGAGAAAACACATTGACGAAGCCTGAGGTGTGCTTATTAAAGAAGAGAAAGGAACAGGAAGAAGAGCTCGGAGCTCCTGCCGGGTCCTGGTTTTGAGTGACACAGGATCTGGGTATTATGGGATGGCTGGGCCTGGCTATTTCAGGATGAATCGGATAAATAGATAATGTTCGTGGGGAGAAAATAAAAGTGCTCTGAGAAGCTGATGCGGACAACTGATAAAAAGCCATTCACCAGGGAGGGAAAAGGGGGACGAGGGGGTTCTGAGAGACCGGCCCTGAGCTCACAGCCCAAAGGCAAGCCCAAAGGCTCTGCTCTGGGGGTGATGTGTTAGCCCCTGCTATGCCCACAGGGGAACCGCAGCGAAGGCAGGGAAATAGACCCAACCCTGAGAAGAGGTTCCCCTGCTTCTGAGAAAGGGCAGAGGACTGGACAAGATGACCCCATGAGATTCTTCCAGGAGAGCAATGATTTATTGTAGTTGTTTTCTTCCTTTGTCTTCTCTGCATATGTTTTCTTGCTTTTCCAAAGCCATTTTTTAGGGTGCCAGATGCCAGGGAGTCAACGGTGCAGTCCTGAGGTTTTATCCTTTTTTTTTTTTTTTAAGAGACAGGGTTTGCTATATTATCCATGCTGGCCCCAAACTCCTGGGCCCAAAGAGCCCTCCTCTCCCAGCCTTCCAACTAGGTAGGACTGCAAGCCAGCACTACTAGATCTGGCTTTTAAAAGGGTGATATTTATGTATCTATTGTCATTTTATCTTCATATTCCATAAATTGGGGGCAGACATGGTAACCCCCAAGCCTCAATGCAAATGAACTGCTCAGCTCTGGCACCAGCTAGAGACAGGAGGGGGCTCAAACCAGCTCCACCAGGACACCCCCAGCCCGAAATGCCCAAGAGAACCTCAGGAAGAGAAAGTCTCCTGACTAAGTCACCAGGGTTTGCTAAGGGACACAAAGGAAGGTTGAGAACACCCCAGAACCAATGGGAAGGGCACAGCACACAACTACCTTAGCCTGTGGTGTCACCCAATAGCTAAAAACTACCAAAAGCTGACCAAGGTCACCATTAGTGCCCTGGCACCACTGGACTCGCCCCTGGAAGCTTGTCTGAGTGCAAGTGTCTGCTCCACACCACTCTTAACCTGATCCTGTTCCACACATACTGCAGGTTACAACTCTATTGAAGGCTGGAAAATCATATTTATTCTTTGGGTAGGAGTGTTCTTAACTTATATAAAAGTTTAATTGAAGATCTTTGATCTAGCTATTAATATTTAAAAGGAAATCGTACTTTAAAAATGAATACCTTAAGAAATAATATCATAGCCAGGCATGGTGGTGCACACCTGGAATCCCAGCACTTGGGAGGCTGAGACAGGACAATCACAGGTTCAAGGCCAGCCTCAGCAACTTAGTGAGACCCTCAGCAACTTAGTGAGACCCTTTCCAAAATTAGGAGTAAAAAAGAGCTAGAGGTCTAGCTAAGAGGTAGAAATACCCCTGGATTCAATTCCCCACACACAAAAAAATCCTTTAAAGATGGGATTGGGGGAGTGGCCCAGAGGTAGGATGCTCCAAGATCAATTCCTAGAGAAGGAGAAGGAGGAGGAGAAATGATTATGTGAATTCCACTTATATTTATGGCAAAACCCACCAAGTTCTTCAGCCTTCTGTGTGGCATCAGGAAACAACATATGTTATTTGATCCATTTTTGATTTTTTATAAGGCTGAATACAATGCCGACATTCAAAGAATTGGGGAAAAAATAAAATACACTGACACTTAAACTTCATCACCAGTCAATTGTTCCTCTGTGGCCTTGGGACAGCTAGATCCACTGTCACAGGAGAAGCTGTCCCTCAGGATTTGTATGTGATTTTCTCAGTTTTCAAATGCAGGCAATTATAGTGAATGTTTTCAATCCCCCTGGAGGTGATCTGTCCTCCAAGAAGAAAAACATGTCTGAGTGCTGGATTCGGCCCATTGGCAAGTCTGCTAGATCTGATTTGGGGTCCTGGAGTTTCCAAGTAATTGATTATAATTTTAGTTTTCTAGGTGCTTGGATTTAAAAAAGAATTATCATCAAGTGGTCAATAGAGAGATGGTAGAGAAGAGAGAAAGGAAAAACAGAAAAAAGCAGCAAGTCCCTGTCTCTTATCAAAGTGTTTAGATGAGCTCTGAGATGCCCTTCAAAGGGTGAAGGTTTGGAGGCAGATTAAGAGAGAGGAACAGGGAGAAAAATGAAGATTTTAAGGTTGATGGGGGCTGTGTGGCCTCCCGACATCCCCCAGAGACCCTCGTAGAAATGACAGCTGTTTGTTCTGCAGAGGTCCCTCTTCCGCCTGCTGGTCCTGAGCAGTCACTGACCTGCTGGGAGAAAGGTCCTCGGGTCACTCCAATCTATGTACTACATGCCGGTCAATAGCACAGGGAGTTACACTGCCACCCATAAACATGTAACTCAATCAGTGCTGAGAAGGTGGGGGCAAAATTTGCCCCCTGAAAACCTGCTGTGAACAGCAGAAAATGTGGGTGATTTCATTATCTGAGATTGCTTTGTCATATTTCTGCTGAACCGAAGGATAACTGAAATGAACATTAATAATTCAGCACCACAGTGAGAGCTGCAGAACCTCTGGGCCCTGCTGCTCCCAGCCTTGAGCCCCACCTGGGCTTAGGGGTGTGGAAATGTCTGGATTCTTATGGCCAGGAGAAGCCCCAGAGGCAAGCCATGCCATTCCCCACAGGGACTTGAATCTAAAAACTTTGCTCACCCTCAACGGAGGTAGAGTTTTTGTGAAGCAGAGATAGTCCCACCCCAGACTCATGGACCGGGGTCTCTCCCAGGAAATTTTTTTTTTTTTTTTTTTGGTACTGAGAATTGAACCCAGGGGCATTCTACCTCTGAGATATACTACCTCTAGCCCTTTCTATTTATTGTCTTGAAACAGGAGCTCACTAGATTGCTGAGAGCCTTGCTAAGTTGCTGAGGCTGGCCTTGAACCTGCCATCCTCCTGTCTCAGCCTCCCAAGTACTGGAATTACGGGTGTGCTCCAGTGCACCCAACTCAGAATCCTTTAAAAAAAAAAAAGCTGTTTCCTTTTATATGGTCATGGGTTTCCTTCTGATCCAAGATTGGGATGAATCTTTGAAATAGAACTTTTTTTTCTTCCTAATCTTTTCCCAGTTTCTTGTTAGGTGTTTCTTTCTCTCTGTCTCTCTTTCTCTCTGTCTCTCTTTCTCTCTGTCTCTCTCTGTCTCTCTGTCTCTGTCTCTGTCTCTCTCTCTCCCCTTCCCTCTCTCCCTCCTTCCCTTCCTCCTTCTTTTTTCTTTCTATTTTACTCTATTTATTATCCTTGTCTTTTAATAGCATTCTAGCAGGTCAAAGCGAATGAATCTCTTAGGTTCTGGTCTCAGGGTTAACAAACCAGAATGACCTTGGGGACCAAACAAGTCACATAAACAGGTAGAGTCGACAGGGCTTTCAACAGAGGTGAGAGGCTACTGTGGGTAATTGGACAGTGTGTTCTAAATACATCCAAATTTTATATTTTAAAAATTCAAGCTGGCCCAAACAAAATGCATTCATGGCCTGACATGGCCTGTAGGCACCCGATTTTGAGATCCAGCCTAAGCTTGAACCTGCCTGACAAAGAACAAAAACAGAAATCAGAGAGGGATGGATGTGGTGGCACACACCTGCGATCTCAGTGCTTAGGAGGCTGGGAAAGAATCACAGGTTTGAGGTCAGCATGCAGTAACTTAGTGAGACCCTGTTTCAAAATTAAAAGTTTTTAAAAGGGCTAGGGGTATCTGGGTGTGGTGGTGCAAGCCAGTACTTGGGAGGCTGAGCCAGGAAGATCACAGATTTGAGACCAGCCTCAACAACTTAGTGAGGCTATCAGCAACCTAGAGAGACTCTGCTTCAAAAATAACAAAAAGAAATTTTCTTTAAGGATGGGAGTTAATGCCCTGAGGAATGCCCCCAGAATTCCCTTGGGGTCAATCACGAATACTACAAAAATAAAGGAGGGCTGTAGTTATAACTCAGATATAGAATACCCCTGGGTCAGAGAAAGAGACATGGTTGGGCGGGGACAATGCGCGAGGTTGTCTCCCAACCTGCAGACCACCAAGCTCTGTTCTACCTTCTGTGTGTTTGTTCACTCACCGCTTTGATTGCTCATTCCACGCTGACCTGCTTCTAGGCCAGGCACTGAGGCCCCAGATGACCAGCCCAGACCTCCGCCCGCCCTCCCAAAACACTTTGTCTATCTCTGGGAGGTCGTATGTACTGTGACAACAGCTGGGCAGGGGCAGGGGCTGTCTGCCTGGGCTCCCACAGGCACCAGGAAGACGACCTGTCAGACCTCAGACAGGGCCCTCCAGACATCCTTCCCTCCGGCCTTGGACTGTCACCCCAACAGCCAAGGTGCTTATGACTGGGTCCCGAGTGATGAGCAACGAGGGTACCTGTCGCCACCAACTACCTGTTAACCCACTTTGAGACATGCCTGAGAATGGCCTTGCATTTTGGTTAGCAAGGCTGCCCATGCCTCCCCAGCTAGTGACAGGCCTGGAGGAATGTGCCATGCTCATCCACAACCTCTGACACCTGCAGGATATCAACTGGGACAAAAAGTCACAATATGGCTGTGGCATGGTGGAAACCTGACATTAATCTGGGCAAGGAGGCCCAGTAGCCAAGTCTTATTTCTCAGGCCATCAAGTCTCTCTGCTTTGGAGACTCTGTCATGTGTGAGCCACAAGATACTTAGAAAAAGCACAGTCTCACTCACCCCATCACACATTCATTCAACAAGCATTTGCCAAGTGCCTCCTATGTTCTGGGCCTGGACATGGATGAGCCCAGACTCTGCCTCAGGCATACAGTATTGGGGGCAAGATGGAAAGCCCAGGGCCTGGGACTTCCTTTTTAGCTTCCTTGCTTCTTTCTGAGGGTTCCCCAACCTCTGGCCTCATTCTCCAATTTTGCTTTCTAACTTATTTTGGAGTCTCAGATCTCACTCCTCATTCTCATTCCTTTCACTCTGCTATTTCCAATCCCATCTCACAGATGATAAAACTGACGTTCAGAAAGGAGAAGTGATACACTCAAGAAAGTCACGGGGTGAGAGGTAAAACTGAGAGGAGGTTCCAGCTTCTCCTGAATCCATGAAAAGCAAAGTGGGGTGCTCTGGAAAAGGACAGACATCTTGGGGCCTACGCACAGCCTCACATCTGTGAGAAAGAGATATGCTCTGGGACTAAGGCTCAGGTCCAGAGGCGGAACCTGAATTCTATGTCACAGCCTCAGGGACTGTCAGACATAATAATCTCTAACACTTACTGAATATTCACTCGTTACCTAGTATTTATTAAGTACTCAAGACAGAGTTCTAAGGGGTTTACATTTGATCTTTATAATAACTATATGGAGACTGAGATGATCTTCACCCTATATGGCAAGAGTGAACTGAGATACTGATAGCTTATTTCACACGCTGGGTAGGGGAGAGGCAGAGCAAAGCAAGGAACCTAGTTCCAAAGACAATGCTCTTAACTGCTTTGGCCAGAGCACATCTTCACGTTTTGAAGGAGTATTGATTTATGAGAGAGACGTCACAGATTGGTAATTGCTAAACAAATGGATGGGAAGCTATTCAAGTAGCTGTCAGCATGAAATCCAGGGGGAGACTTGTCCTGCCTCCGCAGCACAGAATGGCAGGATCTTGGGTCTTGACCAACTAGGCCTTCTGGAGAGGGGAGCAGTCAAGAAACAGATCCACACAACTGAGTGAAGTTGCACTGTCTTGGCAAACAGCTCCAGAGCTGGGTGTGGTGGCACATGCCTGTAATCCCAGTACTTGGGAAGCTGAGACAGGAGGATCACAGGTTTGAGGTCAGCCTTAGCAATCTAGTGAGACCCTGTGGCAAAACAATAAAGGGCTAGGAGGAATAATGCCCCTTCAGAACCCTCACACCTGTCCCTATTGATATTCTGTGCACGGTGTTGCCCAACCTGCGTGCCACCATCCAGAGATGCCTCTAGTTATCCTGGACCACCCCGCAGAACAGGTAGCCCAGGAAACCTTTGTCAGCTTGGCAAGTTATCTATCACTGCACTGCAAATTACTACGGATAGAATGGCTTAAACTAATACACATGATCTCACAGTTCCGGTGGGCCAGGAATCCGGCAGCTTATCTAGTCTAGGTACACCTTTGCATCAGGGTCTCCCACCGGCTGCAATCAAGGGATCAGCCAGGGCTGTGGTCTCATCTGAAAGCTCATCTGAGAGAATCTGCTTGCACTGTCGTATGACCATTGGTAGGATTTAGTTGCTTGTGGGTGATTGGACGGAGAATGTTTTTCCTGCTGGCAATTATCCAGGGGCAGACCTCAGCTTCTCCTCAGCTTGTCCTCTCCAACGTGAACACTAGCTTCACTGAAGGGATGCAAACCCAGAAAGCAACAGAGAGTCTACTGGCAGGGCAGAAGTTATAGTCATCTTTTATAATCTAATCACAGTGGTGACATCCCCTCAACATTGAGATATTCTGTTGCTTAGAAGCAAGTTACTCAGGGGGCACCAAGGGGCAGGAATCAAATGGGGCCGTTTTAAGAGGTACTTACCACATGAATCATTGCTACTTTAGTACAAATTAGTTCATCAGCTCTTTACAGCAAAATGAATAAGTGACAACAAAGAGATTTTTGACAAAAGGAGGAAGGAAAGACAGTTTTGGATATCTGGGCTTTGCCTTGGCAGGAGAAGCCTGGTGAGCAAGTTTGAACTGCCAGTAAGCCAAATGTGGTTTTTCCTGAGTATTACATCCTTATTTGTAGATAGGCGGTGGCAGAGAGTACCAAGCCAGTCCATGTGGCTTCTACATTTGTCCCTGTGCCATGCTTTGGCGTGAGGTTGAGAATCAAGACTCCCTTGGTGGTGTGATTGGCAGTGTGCCGGCAATCTCCCAGTCACCAAGCATCTTGTCCCCAATGACCTAAAGGACATCCAACTCTGGATGTCCTATGCATGTGCACATTGCTTCCAAGCCTGCGCCACAGATTCTGAGTGATTCCGAGTCCCCTATGCAAATCTCAGGCCTGACACTCTGGGGATTCGCCTAGTCATTTACACTTTGGAAATTGCGGTTCCCTGCACTTTCAAAGCCACAGCATTCTCCCTGGAGAGGTTATCTAAAAGAACATTTACTTTATTAAAAGGCCTCTGACAGAGACACATCATTAGCCAAGACTGGCTTAACAAAGGCTTAATAAAGATGACAATGAGAAGATATTAACTTGCTTGGCTCATGTTTGAGAACCTGACACATCCAAGATGTAGTGCTTTTTTCAGCTTCAGTGATGGTTCAAATCTGTTTGCATTGGAAATTGGCTAATGTGCTGATGCCCCAGAAAACTTGCACTGAAGCCAAGAAGATATTGAACCTGTCTAAATGCATACCCTTCCCCACCCCACCCCGCCCCACACACAGAGCATGCCACCACCCAAGCCAGACCCTTCAGAGGCTGAGCCATGCTGCATATGGAGCCAGGAGTCTGTTTGATTTCCTTACATAGCAACTTACCACTTGCATCCGTTTATTTTAAGCAAATTATTCAGCCAAGTTGACAAGCATGAAAAAAACATGACCTACCCTGGGCTTTTCAAAAGAGATTTTCTCCCAAATATGATTCATTGTGCTCTGATCTCTCACTGTATTTTTATCAAATGCTCCATGCTGTCTCTTAAAAGGGCACCGTCAACTCTGCTGGTTATGGCTGAGTGCTTTGACTCAATGGTCAGATTATCTGACTGAACCCCTTATCAACCTGTAACCACAAATTCCACCTTCCAGGAGCTCTGGAGATGCCCAAAGGAGGCTCTGGGAGTCCAGAGACAGGCCATAAGGACATTCAGTGTCATGCATGTATCAAAGAACTATGATCTACCAGCCCCTTCTAGGCCAACTACAAAATATATGTGGATATATGTGGTTCCCTGACTTGACAGAGGCTGCATTCCAAAAGGAGAGAGACAGACTAGAAACAAATAAAGAATTAGATGAATGAAATAATTTTTATATCAATAAGTGCTATGAAGAAAATTAAACAGGGCAATGTAACATAAAGTCTCCCCCAGGAAGCACCATTTGGGCAGAGTCCTAAGCAAAGAAGTATGAGCCCAACAAGACTTTAGGGGAAGAGCATTCCAGTATAAGGAACAGAAACTTTCCCTCTCACATGCTGTGGGTATCACCAAGCAAACTAGATCAGGTGCATTGTGTGACAGGAAGAGCAGCTCTTCTCATGACCAACGTGGAATGGAAAGACCTCCAAGGGAGCATCTTGAGATGTGGGCTCTGTTCTCACTACAGAAAACATCAGTGTATTGGCAGCAAGGAACACTGCTTTCTTTATTAGGATTTCTCCAGAATCTAACTCAGAGCAAGGCACAAAGTAGGTAATAGAGTTAGTTGAGTAAAAATACTAATAATGGTAAATGAGAGAGAAAGAGTTTAGAAGAAATACAACTAGCCAGGCATGGTGGCACACGCTTGTAATCCCAGTACTTGAGAGGCTGAAACAGGAGGATTGCAGGTTGGCAGCCAGCCTCAGCTACTTAGTGAGTCCCTCCACAACTTAGTGAGACCCTGTTTCAAAATAAAGAATAAAAAAATAGGGCTGAGGGTGTAGCTCAGAGGTAGAATGCCCCTGGGTTCAATCCTCAATACTGAGAAGAAGAAGAAGAAGAAGAAGAAGAAGAAGAAGAAGAAGAAGAAGAGGAGGAGGAGGAGGAGGAGGAGGAGGAGGAGGAGGAGGAGGAGGAGGAGGAGGAAGAAGAAGAAGAAATACAACTAGCCAGCCAAAAGGTCATAAACCAATGATCCTTAGTATGCAGGGCCAATCAGGCATGAGACTCCTACCTCTTGACAATTATTTTTGTTAGCTACCATTCGCTAAGTACCTCGTTGAACACCATGTAAGCTATTTTTTTTGTATTACCTTTTTTAATCCTCTCAAAACTTTCAAGGAGGTACTATTTCCCCTGTTACTCACAAAGATACTGAACTGCACTGATTCCCCCACAGAAATGCATCTCACTTGTAAGTGGACCTGGGAAAAGATGGAGGATGAAAGTCGGGACAATCATAACAATACTTGGCCTCGCATACACCATGACTTATTAACACCCTCAGAGTGAAGTGTTGTGTCTAACGGCCTTGCAGTGCTCACCGCGCTGGGTTGTGACTCTGCTTCTCTCCTGGTTTTCTCACATTCCATTTACTCATCCATTCATTGAGTACCTACTAAGTGCCGGACACTATGCCAGAGATTCAACAGGTTAAAGATTCTAAAACTGCAGGCCTCCCTCCGCCCTGGAAGTAAACCTCAGCATGTGAAACAAGAAGAAAGCAGAGACTGGCAAAAGAATCATTAATGTTTGTTTCTGCTCTTCCCCTATCCTTGGCTCAGACAGCCCTAAAACATCTTAATACTCTTCAACCAGCCAAATACAGTAGGAGACAGGACATTAAGAAATGGCAGGAGAAGAGTTGAGCCCAAATACAAGACAGAGTGCGAGGTCATTCAACAACCCCCCATCCCATGCCAACCTGAAACTTCCTTCGTGTCATCCTCCATTCACTTTCTGCCCAAACCACCCATCACCTTCCTTCTCCCCACCCTATCTTCTCCCTATTTCCAGTGGAGGTTTCCCCCCAACTTTTTTTTGTATTGTAATGGCAAAAAAAAAGCGGGCTTCTTCCTTTATAGCACAGCAGAAGAAAAGTGCTGTCTAGGCTGTCTGGCTGAAGAAATAGTTCTCCCAGGAAGAGATGGAGGACCAAGCAGCGGGATGAAATGGCCCACTGCCTTCCCTCCAGGCACCTCTCTGATCCTCGGGTATGCTGTTCTCCACAGTGGCTGGGCAAAACTATCTCCCTCCTTTCCTCTCCAGCAGAAGACACAGTACGTATCCTCAATGCACTGGGTGTGTCCCCCACACAGGACCTCACTCCTGTCTCTAGGAAAGAAGGCTCCCACTCACCAGCTTCCCCATCTGTTTTCAGGCTCCACTCCCCTGGTCTTCAAACCTCAAGCAATTCAAACACCTGTGCTTATATATCTCTTGCACTGAAATGCCTAATCCAAATAGCCGACATTGTTACCTATTAGCTGGGTGATTTTGGAAGAATTAATAAACTCTTCTGGGCACTGTTTGTCCATAAAATGGAAATAATACTTATCTCACTCTGAATGTGTACAAATCTCTTTGCACCATTCCTGGCACATTGGAGGTAGAGTCTACATCTCTGGGTATGCATGATCATCAGCTGGGGAGCTTTTAAAAATATTAATGCCTGGGCCCCAATTCAGACCCATAAAATTAGAATCTCTGAAAGTAGGATCCTGGGCATCAGTATTTTTTAAGACTCCCAAGGTGATTCTAATTTGTAGCTAGCAAGGAGAGCCAATTTGCTAACAAAATGGTAGTTATTATGGCTGTTACTCTAACTTTTTAAAATCCACATTGTCATTGTCCAGACATAAACCCCAAAGTGCATGGAACCTTGAGGAAAAGACTAGCTGGACAAGTGGAGCGTCTGCAGGCAAGGCTGTCTCATCTTCCAGAGAACTAATGAATCGCAGAAGTCCATAGCCCATGGCACAGTATCTTAGGTAAAAGGTGCATAATCGAAAGTTTCAGGGATAATTGGAAAATTGACTCTTTATAAGGAAGAAGTAATCTGAATTAAGCGTTGTGAGTTAGCAGAAAGAGAGATGCCTGTGGCTCTGGGCTCCTGCATCATCTATATAAATGAATGAGCCCTGGGGATACGGGCTCCTTCCCCATGTGGCCCTACGAGAACATGAGTCTGCATAGCTTCTCCAGGAGGCAGATGGAGGCATTCAGAGAGGGGAGCCCATTTGGTGGGTTTAAATTCCAAAGCCCTAGCTGTTTTATCTAAAATCATGGAAGAGAGAACCCCGGTGCCCAACCCACACACAACCAGGTAGGTAAAGAAGGGAGTGAGTCCTGGGGAAAAAGCAGGCTCCTCTCCACTTGTGGGCTGATTACAAGCTACCCGTTTTGTAACCTCTTTGCCTTGTGGTGGGATTTATGGCATTGTTGTCGTCAAAGGCAATGAAAAAAAAAAAAAAAGAGGGAAGAAAATAAAACAAAGGAACAATCTCCTTTCCCTGGGTCCCTTTGCCTCAGAGTCGGAGTCGGAGCCCTCATTATTTCATTAGCTGGTCTCATTCCCTCAGTGGCAACTGGGTTCATGAGCATTTGATTTAAGCTGCAATTAAAAGCCCCAATCATAGAAATACATTTTCAGAAGATAATTGGGTGCATCTTGCCAGCTTGTTGGCCTGTTAGCCAGCTCCTAATTGTTGGCCAGTAAATTAAAAGTAAGTGTAAGTAAACAATTCATCCAAAGACACATGAAAAATAAGAAGTCATTCCTATTGATCAGGGACTCTGCCCTCTGCCCTGACCAGGGGCCTTTCTTTATCCAGAACAACAAATCCATTACCCCATGTAAAGGACGGATGGAGTGGCAGGGCATTTTAATTTCTTTGCATATACTATAATGAAGAGATCTTGAGAGAATGGTTTTCTCCTTTGCTTTTTTCCTTCCACACTCTGCTACTTTCTTTCCTTTTCCTTTCAGTGAAGCACCCAAAATGGGCCCAAAGATCTTTATTTCTTCATCTTTTTCTCTCCTCTTCATAGTAGTAGCTGAAACTAAAGAAAACTTTTTCATTATTTTCTATCTGGAAGGGTGACAGAGTGGTCAGAAGATAGAAAAGGTTGTCTCTGCGGGTTAAGACAAACTCCCCTCCAATGTTTCTGCAGGTTAGGCTTGGTAGCACCGTGGGCAGCGGAGGGATTTCAAACAATGGATGGGAAGTGACAATGTATCAAAGGAGGTCAACTGGTCTTTACTATTCTAGCAAATGCCCCCGACTTCTCTGTTGGAAAAACTCCCCTTCCCCTCTCAGCCTATCTAGATAAGGAGTTGTGGTACATCCTATTAGTGTCAATGAGACTGACCTCTGTCTCTGTGTGAAAAGTATACTCCCTGTTAGAGTTTGGGTTTGGAATGCCCCCAGAAAGATCATGTGTGGAAAGCATGGCCCCAACCCAGGAAGATTCAGAAGAGGGCGTGGCTGGGGGAGGAAGGTCACTGGGGGCGTGGCTTCGAGGACCCTATCTGTGCCACTTCCTGTCATTCTCTATTTCCAGCTGCAGGAGCCCAGCAGCTTTCCTCTGCTCTGCCCTGCCTCCATGACGCTTCCGCCTTGGAGCAGGTAAGGACTAAGGACTGAACCTCTGATAGTGTGAGCCCAAATAAACCTTTCCTCCTATAAGTTGTTCTCATCAGGTATTTTTGTCACAGCTCCTCAGCCCTTACTATATTGTCTTAGCCACATGACTGACTTTGGCTAATAGTATATAAATGATTCTAACACACCACACCTGAGCAGAAGCTTTCTGTGGATTACATCATCTCCATTTTCTGCTCTGCCCATCTGCCCTCCAAAGGCTCTTATCACATATGGGGGCCACCGGTGCAGACTGAGTGAGAAGACACAGGGCGAGGAGCCCAGCAGAGCCAGCATCCACTACAGCTGCAGCCAGCCCACAACTATTAGGAAGCTAAATAAAAATGAGTGAGTCAAACTGGGCACGGTGGCACATGCCTGTAATCCTAGCACTGGGGAGGCTGAGACGAGGTAACAAAAGACATAAGGATTGCAGGTTTGAGGATAGTCTCTGCAATTAAGCAAGACCCTGATTCAAAATAAAAAATAAAATAGGGAGGGGTGTGGCTTAGAGGTAGAATGCCCCATAGTTCGATCCCTAGTGCCAAGGAAGGAAGGAAGGAAGGAAGGAAGGGAGGGAGGGAGGGAGGGAGGGAGGGAGGGAAGGGGAAGGGACGGAGGAGGAGGAGGACAAGGAGGACGAGGAGAAGAACAGTTCAGGTTTTTCCTCAGGTGGACACACCTGAGGAAAAGTTAGGCAAGTCTTCATGAAAGTAAACATGGGGTCTTCATACCCAGCTATAGCTAGAGGACCACAAGGATATCAGGAGGTTAACTTTACTGTGTGCATAACAGCCACAGGGTCTCACTTAGGCACCGATGGGAAAGTTCCCAATACAGTGAAAATAGCATAGATACACTAAGCTGTCATACAAAAAGAGATAGTGATCTCCCCAGATGCATATGCAGGAAGAGGAAGGGTTCCAGATTGAATAAAGCTGGCCATGTGGCATAGTCACTGCCACTTTCCACTCCAGAAAGTGACCTGTCCTAGGCTCTTTTCTCTGGAATATAATCCTTTGTTCTGCCTTCCACTTCTGGAAAGGGACTGCTCCTGACTCTCACTGAAACATATCCTGACCCTTTCTTTGGAATGAACCCCTTTATCATGGCCTTTTTTACAATGTACTCTCACTTTCCTAAATAAACGTTATATGCTCCCCTATTAGTGCCTTCCAACTGAATTCTTTCTCTCAGAAGAATCAAGAACTGAGGAAGATTTTACTGCCTATAACACAACTACCAACATTTAACAAGAGAGAGAAATGCATATTCAAGCCAGAAAGATGTGATGCTGAGGGAGAGAAAGACACAAGCTTCCCTGCAGGGTGCAAAGCTGGGATGGGGAACAGGAAGCTGCTGCCCCTTTCCTGCCACCACAGAGCTTGAATATAAGGTTCAGATACCCGGGAAAATCAACCTGTGGCACAGTAGCCAGGCCTTGTGGTATCTCTTGAACTCCAAGCATATAGCCCCCTCCCAGGCACCTCAGCCACGACAGGCAGAATCCTCTTTTGCCAGGGTCTGTTGCATTGGTTTTCTTGTCAGTTGCAAATGAAACGTGCTCACCAAAACAGATTCCAAATCTGAGGTTCTCAACATCTCAGACCTTGACCATTGTCCCCTCAAGAAATGAAGGAAGCTGGGAATGGTGGCACACACCAATAATTCCAGTCCTTGGGAGGCTGAGACAGGAGGATTGCAGGCTCAAGGCCAGCCTCAGCAACTTAATGAGACCCCCAGCAACTTGATGAGACCCTGTTTCAAAATAAAAAATAAAATAGGGCTGAGGGTGTGGCTTGAAGGTTAGAATGCCCCTGGGTTCAATCCCCAGCACCACACACAAAAGGAAGGAAGGAAAAAAGGGAGGAAGAAGGGGAGGGAAGAGAGATGAAGGAGCCTATAGCCTCAGGAGCCACGGTCCCGGAGCTCAGCCAGAGAAGCTCTTGAGGACATGAAGCTTATGGAGCCTTAGGAATTGTCTGCCTTGGAGTTATCTGCTGACCCACAGTTTGAAGAATGGATTCCAGAAAATTGGGGATAGATTCTAAAAGACTGAGCTGCAGAAAAGACTTTTATAAAAGCCCAAGAGGGGCGGGGTGGTAATTTTACCTGCAGCCCTGGAACTGCAAACAAAAGCCACGCCTCAGCCCAAGCTATCTGCCCTTGCAGCAACCAACACTGGTCAGTACGTAAGCCTATTCTAGAGTTTTATTTCTAAGAGCATCAATGACAATTTGATTTAGATGATTAATTTCTTCACCAATAGCCATTTCTTCCTGATTTAAGTCAGAAACTAAATAACACAAACTGACTAGAATATCATTGCAGAATCAATAAAACATCCTCAACAGATAATTATAGCATTAATGCACTTATTCTCTGGTTGGTGCATCAATCATAGTTAATGGATATACATTGAAATGATTTTAATTAAAGGCATTTGGGTTCTGTTGCCCTGAGTCATAGAATGCTGAAGCATAAGGGCCCTAAGAGCTGAGAGACCAAAGGTTTTCAGAGTAGGTTGGGTCTTTAAGAAGTGCTTGTTGGATGACTATAGGGCCACTATAGGAGTAGCAAGTGTAAAGAGAACTGAGTGTCGGAGCCCCAGGATTTCCATTTCATTTTAAACAGAACACCTCCAAATATTAATCTATTTGGAAAGTTATTTGGGCTATAACATTTACAAGAGAGATAAGGGGACAAATAAGAAAAGAACAGAGAAAGAAAAGAGTGAGTTAAAAAACCACTTACATAGTCCAAACTCCTTATTTTCAAATGGGGAAACTGAGGCTCAGACAGTGAAGAAATTTGTTCAACATCACACAGATGCTCAACAACAGAGCCTGAACCAAAATACAGGTGCTCTGATCCCAAGATAATATGTTCCTCATGGCATCAGACTTACATTTTCTATTTTAGAGGTTTATTTCACAATGGCAAGGAGAATTGGGGGCAGTCTGCCCCAAAACATTCCCAGGAAGGACTTCTGCCCCTGGTCCCTATTTCTTACCAGCTGTACTTGCTGTGCCTTATTCCTGTTACAGGATTCTTGCTAAAGTGCTCCATCCAATGTCATCTTTCCAATGTCATCTAGAGTCCATGCCCAACAGTTCTGGCAGGGATACCTCCAGCCTGGACTGGTGACTGATTTTGCTATTACCCATATTTTCATTCATTGACATAGCACTTACTGTGCATGAAATTAGCTACTAGATACTCAAATATTACAGGAAAATAGAGGACAATAGCCATGTCTTTACAATCTGGAAAATAAGATAAAATCAATAGTCCATTATCATAATATAGGGTTTGGTTAGGACTTCTTACCTGATAAACTATAAGCTCTATGAGGCAGAGATGGCATCCATCATTCACTGCTATATTTCCAATCCCTTGCATGATACTGGGCACAGAGTAAGTGCTCAATAACTATTTTGGACACTTTAAAACAATAATAATAAAAGTTGATACCATATACCAGACCCTATTAGAACTTAATGTAAAATAAAGTATTCAATCTTTACCACAACCTGTAAAGTAATTCTAATTTTTAAATTATTTCTGGGCTTTCAGGAAGATGGCATTGGAGTAAGACATTTCCCATCAAGCACTGTGAGCTTGATTCAAATCTGCCATAAAAGCAGCTTCTTGACAGAAGAAAAAAAGCAACAAAAAAGTGAACAACTGAAAGTACAAAAAGTGAAAACTGAAGTACAGCTGACCAGAATCCAGAAAGTTGACCAGGGAGATCAAAGAAGCCCGTCGGTGCAGCTGCCATTGAGCCAGCCCCCGGAGTGGGGTCTACTAACAAAGAAATATATAATGACCTTCTGCATTCCCAGCTACAAGAGGTGGAGTAAGCGACTCCCGAACTTCACATGCTAACCAGGAGGCATATCACTGCACCTTTGACAGTGACGGAACACCGGAACATGTGGTATGACCAGCTTAAGCCCGCACGGGGCCACCTCAGCTTACCTCTCCCTCCAGAGCCAGAGCAGTGACCAACTGCACTGCAGAGCTTGAATCAAAACTGCTGCAAAAGCAGCTTCTTGACAGAAGGAAAGAAAAGCAAAACAGCAGGAAAGTGAACAAAGCAACAAAAGCAGCTGATCAGAACCCATAAAGTAGACCAGGGAGAACAAAGGAGCTGGCGCATGCGTGGCAGTGGCAGCCGCCATTTTGCCAGCTGCCCACAGCAGCAGAGATCTACCCAAAAGATCTGCAGAGGCCAAATCAGGTCTGTTCTCACAAACTTGCAGGGTTTTTTATTTTGTTTCTTGTTGTTTTTTGTTTTCTGGGTTTTTGTTTTGTTTTTACTCTGTTTTCACTTTGCATTGCTTTATCTATGTTTGTTCGGAGGATTGGATGCTTTGTTAGTTTTTGCTAGACCCTAGAAGTCAACACCCGAAACCCACCAAAAGCACCAATAGAGTGGGCAGAAGAAGTCCCAGAGTAAATGCAACTCAGTAAAAGATACCATTCACAGAGAGAAAATAAAAATAAGAAACCTATAAATTCAGAGAAAGCATGCAAGAGTAGCAAAGATATTATAAATTTGAGAACAGGGAAACCATGGGAAGGAAAAATAGCAAAGAAACAATGAGTCAACACAATCCCACAAAAACAGAACTCAACAAGACTGAATGGCAGAGATTACCAGAAGAACAATTCAGATCTTTAATAATACAAATGATACAAAACTTCCAGAAAGAATGCAGACAGAGCTGGAAAGAAATAAAGGAACAAATAAACAAAGAATCTGACACTCTGAGCAGGAATCATAAAGAAGCCTTGAGGGAAGTGAAGGATGTGAAAAATGCAATAATAGAAGTGAAGGCATCAATACAAACTATAAACAATAGATTAGACCACATGGAAAATACAATATCATTCCTAGAAGATGACCATTCCAAAAATGAATCCATTGTACATAATCTAGAAAAAAAAATTCGACAGTATGAATTGGACATCGATGAGATCTGGGCCAACTTTAAAAGAGCTAACCTAACAATATTAGGCATAGAAGAGGGATTAGAAGTTGAAACTAATGGAATAAGCAACCTTTTCAAAGAAGTAATATCAGAGAATTTTTCAAACATAGAAAGAGAAGTAGACACACAGGTACAGGAAACATATAGATCCCCCTTTAGAAAAGACCCAACAAGAGGTTCACCTCGCCACATAATAATCAAGCTGATTAATGTAGAGGCTAAGGAGAGAATTCTAAAGGCAACAAAAGTAAAAGGCCAAGTGACATTTAGAGGCAAACCAACTAGAATCACTCCAGACCTCCCAAACCAAGTCATGAAAGCCAGGAGGAGCTGGAGTAACATATTCCAAACTTTGAAAGAAAATAACTTGCAGTCAAGGTTCTCATACCTAGCAAAACACTCTCTCAAAATTGACGGGGATATAAAAACCTTCCATGACAAAGAGAAAATGAAAGAATTTATGTCTTTCAAACCAGCACTAGAGAAAATAATCAAAGGGATTAACTACAAAGAAGAACTAACAAGTAAATATCAGAACCAGAGAAACAATAATTTCTAGGAAGCAAACAACTAAGCAGAGAAGAATAAACACCACCAAAAACAGAAGTCAAAACTCAAAATGTTAGGAATTAAAAATCATTTCTCAATAATCACACTGAATATAACTGGTCTCAACTCCTCAATAAAAAGGCACAAGGTGGCAAAATGGATTAAAACCCAGAATCCATCTATATGCTCCCTGCAAGAAACACATCTTACAAGCAAAGATTCCCACAAACTAAAGGTGAAGGACTGGAGTAAGGTAATCCATGCCAATGGAATTCGAAGACAAGCAGGAGTAGCAACTATGATATCAGATTAATTGGATTTCAAGCCTAAGCTTATCAAAAGAGACAACACAGATCCTTTTTTACAGGTAAAAGGAACAATCCAGTAAGAGGAAATAACAATTATCAACATCTATGCCCCAAACATAGGTACAGCCACTTTCATAAAACAAACTCTGCATGATATAAGTCACACATAGATCTCAATACACTAATACTAGGAGACTTCAATACTCCTCTCACATCACTAGACCAATCTTCTAAAAAAGAAGGACAGTAAAGATGCTTTCGACCTAAATAATACCATAAACCAAATCGGCTGCTAGAAACATACAGAATATTTCACCCAACTACAGCTGAATTCACATTTTTCTCAGCAGCCCATGGAACCTTCTCCAAAATAGACCACATTCTGGACCACAAAGAGAGCACTGGCAAATTCAAAAAATGTAACATGATTCCCTGCATCTTTTCAGACCACAATGGAGTGAAACTAGAAATCAACTCTAAGAAGACCCAGAGTAACCATGTAAACACATGGAGACTGAACACCACACTGCTGAATGGGGAATGGGTCATAGAAGAAGTAAGGGGAGAAATTAAAAAATTCCTAGAAACCAATGAAAACAGAGACACAATATATCAAAACCTCTGGGACACCTTGACAGCAGTACTAAGAGGAAAACTTACAGCACTGAGTGCTCACATAAGAAGAACAGAAAGCCACCAAATAAATAACCTAATGACACAGCTCAAAGCCCTTGAAAAATAAGAACAGTCTAACCCCAAAGCCAGTATAAGACAGGAAATTATGAAAATCAGAGCAGAAATTAATGAAATAGAGAATAAAAAAAACAATACAGAAGATCAACAGAGCCAAAATCTGGTTTCTTGAAAAAATAAACAAGATAGATAAACCATTGGACAACCTAAAGAAAAGAAAGAGAGAATCAACCCAAATTACCAAAATAAGAGATGAAAAAGATGATATTACCAGCGACAGTGTGGTAATACAGAGGATCATCAGAAACTATTTTGAAAAACTATACTCCAACAAAATGGAAAATCTAGAAGAAATCAACAAATTTCTAGATACATATAACTTTCCTAAATTGAGTTAAGAAGATGTAGAAAAGTTAACTAGACCAATAACAAAGAGATAGAAGAGATAGAAAACAAGAAGATATAGAAAACTTAAATTGACCAATAACAATCAAAGATATAGAAACAGTAATAAAGAGTTTACCATCAAACAAAAGCCCAGGGCCAGATAGTTTTCCAAGTGAATTTTATAAAACATTTAAAGAAGAGCTAACCCAACACTCCTCAAACTGTTCTGTGAAATAGAAAGAAACGGGACCCTCCCAAACACATTCTATGAAGCCAACATCACATTAATACCAAAGCCAAATAAAGACAGCTCAAGAAAATAAAACTATAGGCCTATATCATTGATGAACTTAGATGCACAACTGCTAAACAAAATACTAGAAATGTGCATTCAAAACCACATCAAGAAAATTATACACCATGACCAAGTTGGGTTCATCCCAGGGATGCAAGGCTGGTTCAACATACGAAAAACAATCCATGTAATTCACCACATAAACAGAATCAAAGACAAAAATCACATAATCATCTCAATTGATACTGAAAAAGCATTTGACAAGATCCAACACCCATTCATGCTAAAAGCACTGCAGAGAATTGGAACAGAAGGAACATACCTCAAAATCATAGAGGCAATATACCATAGGCCTACAGCCAATATCATATTAAATGGAGAAAAACTGCAAGAGTTCCCACTAGAAACAGGAACAAGAGAAGAATGTCCATTATCACCTCTTCTGTTCAACATAGTACTTGAGACTCTAGCTAGAGCAATAAGGCAAGAGAAGGAAATCAAAGAGGTAAAAATAGGGAAAGAAGAACTAAAATGATCCCTTTTTGCAGATGACATGATACTATACTTAGAAGACCCAACAAAGTCAGTTGAAAAACTTATAGAACCGATCAACAAATTCAGCAAAGTGTCTGGATACAAAATAAATCTTAAAAAATCAGAGGCTTTCCTGTATGCCAACCATAAAACCACTGAAAAAGAAATCCAGAAAACAATTCCATTCACAATAGCACCCCAAAAAATAAAATATTTAGGGATAAGCCTAACCAAAGAAGTAAAAGACCTCTATAAGGAAAACTACAAAAAGTTGAAAAAAGAAATCAATGAAGACCTTAGAAGATGGAAAAATCTACCATGCTCTTGTATAGGCAGAATAAATATCATCAAAAAGGCCATCCTCCCAAAATTGATCTACAGATTAAATGCAATACCCATGAAATTACCAAGGTCACTCCTCACAGACATAGAAAAATCAGTCCTTAAATTCATTTGGAACAACAAAAAGCCCAGGATAGCCAAAGACGTTCTTAGCAACAAGAACCATGCAGGAGGTATCACAATACCTGACTTCAAACTCTACTACAAAGCCACAGCAACAAAAACAGGATGGTATTGGCACAAAAGCAGACACATAGACCAATGGAGCAGAATAGAAGATTCAGAAACAGACCCACTTGCTTACAGTCAACTGATTTTTTACAAAGGAGCCAAAAACATACCCTGGAAAAAAGATAGCCTCTTTAACAAATGGTGTTGGAAAAACTGGCTAACCATATGCAGGAAAATGGAAATAAACCCCACTTTCTCACCCTGCACAAGAATCAACTCAAGGTGGATCAAAGACCTGGAAGTTAAGCCAGAGACCTTGCAGCTACTTGAAGAGGGCATAGGACCAACACTTCAACACATAGGCACAGGTAAAAACTTTCTCAACAAGACCCCAAAAGCACAAGCAACTCAAAGGAAGATCAATACATAGGATTGCATTAAACTGAAGAGGTTCTGTGCAGCAAAGGAAACTATCAAGAACCTCAACAGAAAGCCCACGGAATGGGAAAAAATTTTTGCCAGCTACTCTTCTGATAGAGGACTAATATCTAGGATATACAGAGAACTCAAGAAAATCACAGCTAAGAAAACAAATAACCCAATCAAAAAATGGGCAAAGGATCTAAATATGTGACACGTCACAAAAGAAGAAATACAAATGGCCAATAAGTGTATGAGGAAATGTTCAACATCCTTAGCAATCAGAGAGATGTAAATCAAAACTACCTTGAAATTTCACCTAACTCCAATCAGAAAGGCAAGCATCAAGAACACAAGGAACAACAAATACTGGTGAGGGTGTGGAGAAGTGGAAACCCTAATACACTGTTGGTGGGATTGCAAATTAGTTCAACCACTTTGGAAAACAATATGGAGGACCCTCAGACGAATGGGAGTGAACCTACCATATGATCTAGCAATATCACTTCTGGGTATCTACCCAAAAGAATGGAAACCAAACTATCAGATCAACACATGTGTATCTATGTTTATAGCTGCACAGTTTACAATTGCCAAACTATGGAACCAGCCAAGATTTCCATCGACAGATGAATGGATTACAAAACTATTGGATATGTACACAATGGAATTTTATTCAGCCATAATGAAAAACAAAATCATGTTATTTGCAGGGAAATGGGTGGAACTGGAAAACATTATGTTAAGTGAGATTAATCAGTCACAAAAAGTAAAAAATCATATGCTCTCCCTAATATGTGGAAGCTAGGGGGAAAATGGAACATAAGAGAGACTCCAGATGAAGAAGGAGAATCCTTAGGTGAACAAAGAATTTGACTTAAAGGAAGGTGATGGGGCAGGGGGACACCCTAATGAGCATGATTTACTTTCATGAGCACATGAAAGTTAATTACTTGATGACTGAACTTGAGAAGGAGGGAGGAGGAGGGAGTGGGGTGAGAATTGGGGAAGGGTTAAATGAGAAATGTGTGCATGTATGCCTTTACCTTTACCAGCTTGTACCTAACAAAGATGTATGATTACAATGTAGCAATTAAAAATAAATAAATTATAAAAATAAAATAATAAATAAAATTATTTCTATAACCAAGGCACAAAGGAGTGAAGAACATCCCCCAAGGTCACACAGCCAATAAGTAACGAAACTGCTATTTGCTCCCAAACTATTTTCAAAGACTTCAACCTTAACCATATTCTTAATACTCCCCAAGATATTATGAAGTCTCACAAGAGAATTTCTATAAGTAGATCACAGAAGACTTCAAGGAAGAGATGGAAACTAATCCACGCTTTAATGAATGGATAAAATCTGGACTTAAGTAGGTGGAGATGGGCATTGAAGAGAGAGGGGCAGAGTTAGCAAAGGCATGGTGTGGGAAAGGCATGGACACATCTAAAAGCAAGTCTGCGGTGGCTGGACCACATTCTGTACAAAGGAAGCATAAGGCAATGTGACCAGAGAGAAGGATGAGGGAGGCAGTTGGGAGCCATTGAAAATGACATGATCAGAGCTCAGTTTTCCATTAGGCCTCAGTTAGAGGTCAGGGAGATGATGTGCAGTGAAAAAGAAGGCAACAAACTTGAGGGCCAAGTCCAAGCCTCCTTGACAAATGGAATAAAGCTGGATGCAGGACCCAAATCCTGGACATTGCACCATTGGCTGATGCCACTACTTGATCAAGTGATCTGGCTAATTTCTCTCCTATTGACTCAGCATGGTGCTTTTGGCGCAAGGATGACCAAGACCCAGGTGGAATTCTGCATTCAGCGGCTTCACTTCCATCCTCATGCAGAAAACAGCTTCTATCCACAATAATCGTGAATCTAAGTGCTGATTCTACTAACAGTACCTCTGGCCGCAAAGAATGGACATGACATTTCTCAAGTCCAAATATAAACATGTATCCAGATACCTGCATTCTCTGGAAATCTCCTCAAACAAAAACCCATAAGTTCTTTAAATTCTTAGATTCCTGTTGAAGAAAGCATTTACCTTAGATTTAGCAAACACTTCAAAGTCACACGTTGTGAAAAAAAATTAAAAACCTTTTATTTTGTGCATAAGTGTCATTGTCAATCAATTTTAAAGTATTTGGTAGCCATGCCTATTGTTTCTGGAAACTAAAATCTAAAACTGTAATTTGCAATCCTAGACCCACACTGACTTCCAACTTGAAGAGCATGTTAGCCTACAACAGGGGTGCAAAGGGCCTATGTGGTTGACTCAAACTGGGTCAAAACTGAGCGAAGTGTTCAGGAATGAAGAAATGGAGATAGGACAAAGCCTTTTTAAGATAACTGGTAATCAGGGTGATTAAGAAGTTAAAGGCCAGGTGTGTGGCACACGCTTGTAATCCCAGTACTTGGGAGGCTGAGACCGAAAGATTTGGGTTTGCAGCCAGCCTCAGCTACTTAGTGAGGTTCTCCACAACTTAGTGAGAACCTGTTTCAAAATAAAAAATAAAAATAGGACTGAGAGTGTAGCTCAGAAGTAGAATGCCCCTGGGTGCAATCCCCAATACCACAAAAAAAAAGTTAAAGGAATATGAATTTCAGGTGATCTCCCTCAGGATGCTCTAGATCTGCTACATCTACTGAGGCTTTCCAATACTCTTTTGTAGACTGATTGCATTGACAGTACTGCTTCTTCCTCACTCTGTATTGATGACTTTAACAAAGTGACTTTATAGTTATTTCCTTTGAAAGGTGAGGTATGTTTCTGGCCTGAAACCTGGAATCCGAGCTGGCCTTGTTTTGTTTTGTTTTGGTTGGGTTGGGTTGGGTTGGGTTGGGTTGGGTACTGCAAATTGAACCCAGAGTCCTTCTACTTCTGAGCTACACCCACCCTAGCCCTTTTTAGTTTTTATTTTTAAACAGGGTCTAAATTGCTGAAAGCCTCACTAAGTTGCTGAGGCTGGCCTTGAACCTGTGATCCTTCTGTCTCAGCGTCCCTAGTGCTGAGATTATTACATGGGTTGGTCTTGTAACAGGGCTGAGTCTATGCTGATGATCAAGGTGTCTGGGGATCACTCACTATCAGGATCATGCAAGTGCAGGGTCAACACCTGGGAGTTGGTGTCTCCTTAAGAGGCGCCATTCTTTCCTCACCCAGTCCTGTTCATAGCTTAGTTTGGACAACAGAATATGGCAGAAGTGACACTGTGCCAGTGTTAAATGTCCTCCAAAGGCCAAATATTGAAGGCTTAGCTTCCAGCCCATGTCACTACTGGAGGGTAAAACCTTTAAGAGGTGGGGCCTTGTGAAAGGCATATTATTGGGGGTGTGCTCTTGAAGGGTATATTGGGACCCCAGGGCACTCTTTGCTTCCTGGCCACCACAAGTTGAGCAGCGTCCTCCACCATGATGTACGTACTGTACACCACAGGACCAAAGCAAGTGGTGAAGCAACTATGGACTGATAGCTCTGAAACCATGAGCCAAAATCAACCTTTCCTCTTTTAAGTTGATTTATCTCAGGTATTTTGTTATAATGTCAGAAAGCTGACTAATATAGCTAGTTATGAGTGTTGACTTCCATAAGCAACACATGCTTCTGCTTGTCTTCTTGGAACCTGTCATTGCTACCAGAAAAAAAAACCCCAGGCTAGCCTGATAGAGGATAAGAGGACTCTGTTGTGGGAGAAAGATGTACTGTCTCAGGTGAAGCCAGTCCCAAATGACACACCAGCTGGCCACAGATGCATAAGTAACCCCAGCTTAGTCCAGTCCAACCAAGCCCAGATAAGTAAGACTGCTTATCAACCCACAGACTTATGAGAAATAATAAGCAGTCATTAAAATATCTTCAGGGTAATTTGATTGAAACAGTAGAAACAGGTTTAGCATCACTAATCTGAAAATCCAAAATCTGAAATGCTTCACAATTTGAAACTTTTTGAAAACTAACATGATGCTACAAGTGGAAAATGCCACACCTGATCTCATGTTAGTCACACCCAATACACAGGTACACTAAAAATATTGTATAAAATTACCTTCTGGCTATGCATAAATGTATATGAAACAAAAATGAATTTAATGTGTATATTTGGGTACCATCATCAAGATATTGTATTACATACATGCAAATATTCTAAAATCTAAAAAGAGTCTGAAATCCAGGACACTTCTGATTCCAAGTATTTTAGATAAGGGATATTCAATTTGTATATCTTGTGTCTTAGTCCATTTCTGCTGCTATAACAAAATTCCACAGCCTAGGTAATTTGTAAATAATGCAAATTTATTTCTCACAACCTTGGATACTGAGAAGTCCAAGATCAGGGTGCAGACAGATTCAGGGTCTAGTGAGAACTGCTCTCTGCTTCCAAAATGGTGCCTTCCTGCTGTGTCCACACATAGCAGAAAGACAAAAAGGACAAATGCAGTATCCTTTCATGGAAGTAGAGATGGAAGGTCAAAAAAAAAACCTAGTTAATTTTCTTGAAACCTTTTATAAGGGGATTAATTTCATCCAATAGGACAGAGCCCTGATGACTTATCACCTCCTGAAGTTCTACTTCTTAATACTGTCACGTTGAGCCTTAGGCTCCAACATATAAATTTCGGAGGGACACATTCATTCAAATCGTGGAATCAGAGTCAGAAGAGAGAGCAGAGGACTGTAAAGAGCTTCAAGCATCTCACCTGGTGAATGGAGAGTGGCAGCAGCAGTGCCATCTTGGCCAGGCCACACTAGGGCTCTCAAAGGCCTCCAGCAAACAAGCAACAGATTACTGTGAAGCCAGCAACCACAGACTATCACCAAAAGCAGTCCACATTTCTCTCCATGCTCTACAAAGAGCTGGTTACCCAGACAACTCAGCCAGATCCTGTGCCTGCAGCTGAATCCATCTCTTCTTGCAGGAACACAGAGTGGCACTCCTCAAGACCAAGTCAACCTGAGATGGATCAAAGACCTAGAAGTTAGATCAGAGACTGTGAAGCTACTAGAGGAGGGCATAGGTCCAACATACAAGCACAGGTAGAAACATCCTCAACAAAACCCCCAAAGCTCAGGAAATTAGAACAAGAATTAACGAGTGAAATGGCACTAAGCTAAAAAGTTTCTGCACATCAAAGGAAACCATCAAGAGTCTAAAGAGAAAGCGTACAGAATGGGAGAAGATCTTTACCAGATATCCCTCTGATAGAAGATGAATAAATAGAATATACAAAGAACTTAAAAAACTTTACACCAAAATAATAATAATAATAATAATAATAATAATAATAATAATAATGACAATAACCCAGTCAAGAAATGGGAAATTGAATTGAATAGACACTTTGCAAAAGAATAGATACAAATGGCCAATAGATACATGAAAAAATGTCCAACATCATTAGCAATCAGGAAGATACAAATCAAAACTACACTGAGATTCCATCTAACCCCAATCAATCAGAATAACAGTCATCAAGAAGCCAAAAAACAATAAATGTTGGCAAGGATGTGGAGAAATAGGAACTCTTCTACACTGCTAGTGTGATTACAAATTAGTTCAGCTGCTATGGAGATCATTGTGGAGATTCCTTAGAAAATTGTAAATGGAACCACCATATGATCCAGCTATACCACTCCTGAATATCTTTCTAAAGGGGCTGAAATCAGAGATCTACAGTAATATATGCATACTCATGTTCATAACAGCACAATTCACAATAGCCAATTTATGGAATCAACCCATCCATCTGATTTATGGAATCAGTCCATCAATAAATGAATAGATTACAAAACTATGGGAAATACACACAATGGAATTCTACTCAGCAATAAAGAAGAATAAAATAATGTCATTTGCAAGAAAATGGAAGGACCTATAGAATATTATGTTAAGTGAGACTAGCCAGTCACAGAAAGTGAAGGGACATATGTTTTCTCTAATATGGGCAAGCTAGGGAGTAATTGAGATGCCAGAGGGACTCCAGATAATGGAGGAGAAACCTCAGTGGAGCCAGGGAAGTGGCCTAAGGGAAGGGGAGAGGGAAGAGTGAGCTTCAGTAATGGAAATACTACCATAGACTATGTGTACATGTGTGAATATACCAATGTCAATCTCAGTACTCTGTATTGGGAAGGAGGGAAGTGGGGAGGTGGGAGGACTACCAAGTGCTGTGTACACGTATGTCAGTCAACATGATTTACCTTATGATATGAGACTATAATGCACCAATCAAAGTATATAAAAATAAAAACGAAGTCATGGAAATAGTTCATCCTAAATTGCTAAGTGTTCATATTTTAAATAAGTAATCTGTCAAGCTGGTTCAGAAACTATTACCTTTTAATAAAAAAGTTTCCATAATTGGAAAAAATAATCATAGCACTTCTTACCTTTCCTTTGTCTTCTCCTAAGAGGACTGTTAAAAAATTAGTAAATCGGGAACAAGGATGTAGCTCAGTGGAAGAGCATTTGCTCAGCATGCACAAGACCCTGGGTTCAATCCCCATTAAAACACACACACACACACACACACACACACACACACACACACACACACACACACAATCATAAATAAATTCCCTGGACTCAATGAAATATATCAAGACAGATTTAGAAAAGACTCAAGTTACCAGGATGTAAAGTGAAAAATGGAGCTTTTCTGCTACTAATTCTGCCAATAATCCTGAACACATCTCCTTCCACCTTTGGAACTTGAGACCCTCTTCTCAAAAGTGAGTGGTTTTGTCTAGGACAGAGGTAACTGGGTTTCCTGCCAGCTCCAATTCACTGGGGATGGTGGAGAGTTGACCGCTTCTGAGGCTCAGTAAGGAAAGAATCCTATTATGAATGAATGATGCCTGCCATGATCAAGGACAAGGAGGAAGGGATGGAGAGTGAGATCATGGTGCAGCACCCATGCCCCACAGTCGTTATAACTAGTGCAGATCCATTCTGATTATTTTTCTAGTGCTACAAGTCCCTTATACCTCTATTTAGAGGGCTTAATCATGTCAGACCAATCAAGCTAGGAAGAACTGTTTCTACCACAAAGAGCTCTTTATTTCCTGCCTTTTGCCTTGTCCTGGGTGGTGGTGAACGTGGACGCCTAGGCAGCTTCCAATCACAGTGACTGTCCCATGCAGCTGCCCTGGCCCAGTCGTCCCCAGGACTGGAAGCTGTAGTGCTAAGTACTGAAACAACTCTGACCATCCTGCCGAAGGGTCCTCATTTTTTACTATCTTTACAGAAATTTACTTTCAAGAATGGCTTTTTTTAAAGCTGGGTGTGGTGGCATGAGCCTGTAATCTCTGTGACTGGAGAGGCTAAGACAAGAGGATGGCAGTTTGAGGCCAGTCTGTGCAACTTATCATGGCCCTGTCTCAAATTTTTAAAAAAACAGCTGGGGATGTAGCTCAGTGGTACAACATACCTGGGTTCAGTCCCCAGTACCAGGGGAAGGGGACAGGGCGGGGATGGGGACAGGACATTCATATTAGCAAGATCAAAGGAAGGGCCCTCAGGGTAAGGGTCCTCTCCAACATTGCTGTCCTCACCCTAGCCAGAGCCTCCTCCCCTTCACCTCTGCCCTACCAGCTTGCTCACCTGGAAGATGAATTTCCACTTAAGGGCTCAAGGCTTTGGGTCCTGAGTTCTGGGTGTCCTCATTCACCAGAGAAGGTTAAAAATAGATCTTTGCATATGGAAATCACTTCACAGCTTACAAATTGCTTTCACAACCTTAATTTCATTTGATCCTCAGAACAGCCCTGTGATGAGAAAACTGAGGTGCAGACAGGTTAGGTGCTTAGCCTGAGGGCAAGCAGAAGAGGAGAGGAAGGGCAGAGCTCTTCTCGTTAAGATCATGTCCACTTTCAAAACACTGAACTGCCACTAGCCCTGTAGCCATGAGGCTGCCACCACCAACATTACCATGTCACCAGCCACTCCATTAACAACCAGTGGGCCAGGCCACTCAGGAGGCACCTGTCAGCTCCCCAAAGTTTTGGTTTGTCCAACTCCACTGACCTTCAAGTACCTCAGTTGTCCAATTCTACCAGTGGAGCTGTTCTGGCTGAAGTTTCTACCACAGGGGGGAAGGTGCCTGGCATATAGGTGTGAGCACAAGCTCTGGAGCCAGGCAGACTTGAGTGTAAGCCCTTCTACTTCCTAAGAGGATGATATGAGCAAGTTACTTAACTCCTCTGCCCCTCAGTGTGCTTTTCCATAGAATGGGGATAATAATAGCAATCCCCACTTCATCAGGTTTCTTGAAGGAATCAACAAAATGTGTCTGTTAATATACTAATGTACAGAGCCAGGTGTGGTGGTGCACGCTTGTAATCCCAACATTTGGGAGGCTGAGACCGGAGGATCCGGGTTCGCCGCCAGCCTCAGCTACCTAGTGAGGCACTCCGCAACTTAGTGAGATCCTGTTTCAAAATAAAAAATAAAAAAAATAGGGCTGGGGGTGTAGCTTGGAGACAGAATGCCCCTGAGTTCAAACCCCAGTACAGCAAAAAAATAAATAAATAAAAATAAACTAATGTACAAAAAAGGGTTTAATAGTGCCTGATACGTAGCAATTTCAACTAACAGTACTAGTGGCCAAGAAGGACAATGCCTGGGAACTAAGCCAAATAAATAGGGCAATGCTGGAACCCGAGGCTCTTCTTCCTGGTGTGCGGCTTCTCTGAAGGTCTTTTCAACTGTGGGAGGAAACAAAGCGCACACCCAGCAAACCTCTGCAGGCCCCATTCATCAGCCCTAACAAGAGCTCTACATCAACGCTGGGTTTATTGAGTGTAGGATGCAGAAAATACGTTGGGGGAGGAAGAGTGGGCTGTAATCAGGTGTGTGATTAGTCATGCTAATGGCATTTATTATACCATGAGTAGAACTAATTTACAATAATTTAATCATCAACAAACAACTGCACAGGAAGAGGAAGCTGGGTTGTCAGATTTTCAAATAAGGGTTCTTGACTAACAGTTCCAGTGTGACCCTGAACTTGTGTAACTCTTGAGGGAAAGACTGGACCTGGGTCTCAGTATCTACAAGAGTGATGACTAACATTTGCATCGCAATTCCAGAGTTTACAGAGTACCTGCATGTGCAGAATCTTGTCTGAATCTTTCACAGTAATGTGGATTTTAACTTTGATTTAAGATGACAAACCAAGGCTGAGAGGGGAGAAGGGACAGCAGGCAGGACCCAAACCCAGGTCTTCACCTTCCGGGTCTTGTGTCTTTCTAAACCAGTGGTGCTCATTTGAAAGTGAGCACCAAAGCCGGGTGTGGTGGTGCACGCTTGTTATCCCAGCATTTGGGAGGCTGAGACTGGAGAATCCGGGTTCGAGGCCAGCTTCAGCTACTTAGTGAGGCATTCCACAACTTAGTGAGACCCTGTTTCAAAATAAAGAATAAAAAATAAGGCTTGGACTGTAGCTTGCAGGTAGAATACCCCCAGGTTCCATCCACAGTACTGCAAAAAAAAAGAGAGTCCAAAAGTGAAAGTGAGCATCACGTACACCTTTGAGGCCTTATAAAAAATAAATACATACATAGTCGGGCCTCTCTTATTTTTATTATGACCTAATAATTCTGGGGTGAAGGATGGGAATCTTGATTCACAAATATGCTCCAAGTTAAGCCGGGCGTGGTGGCGCACGCTTGTAATCCCAGCATTCGGGAGGCTGAGACCGGAGGATCCGGGTTCGCGGCCAGCCTAAGCTACCTAGTGAGGCACTCCGCAACTTAGTGAGACTCGGTTTCAAAATAAAGAATATGTGATTTTTGTCTTTGAGTCTGTTTATGTGATGAATTACGTGTATTGTTTTTCGAATGTTGAACCAGCCTTGCATCCCTGGGATGAACCCAACTTGGTCATGGTGTATAATTTTCTTGATGTGGCTTTGAATGCGCATTGCTAGTATCTTGTTTAGCAGTTTTGCATCTAAATTCATCAGTGATATAGGCCTATAG
>PVLC010016140.1:0-25052 GCA_004027655.1 Graphiurus murinus
AGGGAGAAGATGGGGCATAGGAGGGTCTCTAGATGAAAAAGAGAGATCCTCGATAAGCAAAGAAATTGATTTAATTGTAGTGGATTCATGGGGCAGAGGGACACCCTAAAGCACATGATGTACCTACACAATCATATCAAGGTCACTCACTGAAGTGAACCTTAGGGGGAGGGAGGGGGAGGGAATTGGGAGGGAATCGAGGAAGGGGTCAAATGAGAATTGTGTGCAAATATGTTGTTAACAATTTGTACTTAACAAAGATGTATGCTATATTGCACGAGTTACTACAATAAAAAATTAAAAAAAAATAAGACTCATGTAATTTTCTGCTCAGTAGTTATCCTAGTATTATTTACTGTCCTTCTGTTAATTATTTTATCTTCCAAATAAATAAATTATCTACTATCTCATTTTTACATCCTTGAATTGATTGGTCTCTGTATTTTTTAAATTTTGTGCATTTATGTTCATTAAAACTCTCAATAAAGTTTTGTGGTATAAATCATAAAATATATAAATTTCATATCACTATTGTGATTACTTGCATATCCATATTTACATTATATATATTTATGGTGGTTATATATAAGTTTGGCATTTACTATAAATATATATATTAAATACATAAACTTAATAAATATAATTATAAATATAATAAATATAATTATATATATTTACTATGTACATAGTAAATATCTAAATCTGATGTCTTACTGAGGGTAAAATTTCAAAACTAAAGTGTGAAATTTCTGGGCCAAAGACTAGTAATAAAATTTCCTCATTGTTTTATAGTTGAACATGGAAGCTGACACATTTTTACATTTATTTTTCTCCCAGAAATATTTGCTTTCTTTAGGGGACTCAAGTCTTTCAGAAAAATAACAATGCACTGTAGCTTTACCTGTAAATCTCAAGAATCATGGTGCAAAAAAAATATATTAAAAGAACAAATGAATTTCATAACATGTTCCATAAATTATATTACCAATTCAGCCAATATAAAGGCTATACCTAAAAATATAGCACATAGGCTGATTGTTATTAGCATGTAAATATATGAAAAAAATAGATTTCCAATTATAGTGTGAATAGCAATAATTCAACAAGGATGTGACATTGGAAGATGGAAGTCTTACTTTCTCTGATCCCATTTAGAAGGCAATTGGTCCCCAGAGCAGAAAGAGGCTACCATCAGCATCATGTAGACACAATTTTTTCAGGAAAAGTTGGAAACTAATTCCAACCTCCTGGTAAATCTGTGCTTCATACATATTTTCTGAAATGCAGCTGCTGTTTGCAACATGGAATTATGGTTACAATTAGCAGCTGTTGTCACCTCCGTTTCACCTCATTAGTTATCATAGATCTCCCAAATTGTGGAGTTGATTATAGCTTTACAAGTTCTGAAAGAACATCTTGCCGCACTTCACACCTATTTTATGCTTAACATATTTAAAGTTCAGTGACTTTTTAGAAGAAATTCTTTCTACTGCTGTCAAACCAAAAAGTACGTAATGAAACAAACTTATTGGCAAGGGATTTAGTTATGCTTCAGTAAAATATACATGACTCCAACATAAACTGAAATATGTGCCTAAGTGCATTCACATATTGCAGAGCTTCTCTCATATTTACTAAACTGTATTGAAGAGGGTAAAATAATAATCATATAATAATAATAATAATAATAATAATAATAATAATAATAACAACACTAATCTCTGTGAAGATATGTGAAGTATTTTCCAAATCAAATTATAAGTAATTTCACTGTATAGCTGGCATTCAGTTTTTGAAGGGCAGTGAAGTTTTCATCATTCATAATTTTGGAAAACAGTTTCTAGGAAGTAGTAGCTGGAAAGGAGCAAATCTGTAGCCCAACACTATTGAGCTATTGTAACAAGTCATTGGAATCCAGTAAAGGAAAAACAATGTATTGTAACCTATTACTGCACATTATTTATTTGTTCTGTTGTCTTAATGGAGTTTAATTTTTTTGTAGTGGATAAAAATATATGGATCTGAAACATATTTGATTTTTAATGGTGGAACATAAAAATGGAAATCAAGAAAAATAAAAACTATGAAATCTAGAGTTTAGTTCCCACAGGTTCAGTGCCCTTTTGCTCTTTTTTTAATGTATTTGCCACCCATATGATGGGATCCTGTCTCTGAAGAAGGTATTAATGCAAAAAAAAAAAAAAAAATGCCAGTGTTCTTTTTTACCATATTGTTCAAAACTCGATGTGAAAAATCAATAAAAATGTCACTATTATTATAGGCTATCTTCTGGGACACTGTGTGTGTGTATGTGTGTGTGTGTGTGTGTGTGTGTGTGTGTGTGTGTGTGTGTGTGTGTGTTTATCATTATCAGGTTCTTTCTGGTCATTTATTGTAATCCAGTGCATTTATTATTAATAGGTAAATCAGAATGTTCCTATTCTGTGTTGAGAACAGTACGTGGCTGCTAGATAAAAGAAAATTACTCTGGGCTTTGGCAAATTGTGAGACATCATTTGCACTGAGGCAAATTTCTAAATATAGACCTGAAAGTTTGCAATGTTAATGACAAAATGAGCTATTTCTAAATCGTCAAAGTGATTTTCCTTCATGAATTCTTAACTTGAAAAAATAGTGTCTTTCAAGGTTAAACCTTAGGGTAGGGTGGCCAGAAACTCAGATCTATTTTAATTCTACATAATCTACAAGTGAGTCAAAGTTTGACATGTTTAATTATTAAAATTGTTATTTATTCCTTCATCATAAAATCACCATGCTAGTCTCTAAGGCAAATAGCAATGGGAACAAAGAGCATTTTGTTTTCCTTTTTTATCTTAACGAGAACACTAGGAAAATGTCTAAGATTTATTCAGAGATAAACATATAATGATTTCAAACATTAAGTTTTCCAACAATAGAGAGATATATTTACAGGCGAATATTATTAATTGAGTTTCATTCAATACAAAGATGTGGGCATGTCCTTTTACTTTACTTTCCTTGTGATCATTTTAGTTTTTTTTTTATTCATAAATATAATTTGGTATATTTAAGGAAAATTAAACATTATTTAGTATTGCAATAATTTATTTACTTTTTCTCACTTTGTAATAGAAATAATCTCAAATGTAAGTAAAGCCCACATTAGAAAATAAATTGTAGAATGCTTAACACCCATGGAGAGAAACCTCAAAATCCAGTTTTATTTTAGCAAAATTGAATAAACATCTTAAAAATTCTGTGTGATTGCCATCCTCAATTTTAGTACATTACTAATTATTTTTAAAATCCAGTCTTTTTGTGTGACAGTAAAATATTCCTTAACTTTTGCTTCTAGAAGAAATATTTCATTATACATTTTATATATCGAATAACTTTTATTTCAATATCTTCAAATATCCTATATTGCCTTAGGATTTCCCATTCTAGAAATATAACTATTCTTGGGCACTGACCATATGCCAAGTGAGTTTTTTATAACAATATGTAGGGAAATTACAGTAATTATTTAATGTGTTTATTTATTTTTCTTGTTCTTTTGTGCAATCCAGAGATCAAACCCAGGACTTCATGCATGCAAAAAAAGTGCTCTAGACTAAGCTACATTCTCAGCCTGAAATGTGACCATTCGTATATATGCCTGTTGCCTATTTTACAGTTTTTCCAGAGACAAGGAAATGACTAAGAAAGAAATCTGAGACTATATAAAAAAATTAGATATTCTCCCTTTGAGATGAAACCATATATAATTTTCCTAGGCCCAAATACTGTATTTAAAAGAATATATCTGACTCTGAAGCCATCCTTTTACAAATTTTAGCAGAAAATAAATTAGCAATCAACTTTGTGAAGTATGTCAAACTCTTTAGTTTATTTTCAATATCTTTAGTTTATTTTCAAATTTACTTTTGGCTATCTTAAGTTCAGCATAATATACCAAATTATATGTCTTTTATTAACAACCCAAATAAAAAAAATCATAGAATTTATGGAAGTTAATTTCTCCCAATAATTTAAAAACTGCCAGTATTTTACAGTGTTTGGAAATCTACATATCTATTACCATTTTTTCAAAGTTAATGCCAGATAGTGACTATTATACAAATTTATAATGGGAGCAGATTTTTCTGGAATCAGGAAAAAAGAAGTTCCTTTGTTTAATACTTTTAATAAGATACTTAGAAAAATGAGAAATATACCAGATGCCAATTATTCTATTCTCTGTCCTTCATTGCTCCTTCTTCTCTCCTTAGTCTAACTCCTTTATCCAATGGTTTAAAATTGAAAGCAAAATCTGGTCTATGCACCTACAACAATTGATTTACCTAAGAGTTTGTCTTAGGTGAATCTTGATTTCTAAGGTTTGTTGTTGTTATTGGTGTTGCAGTGTTGTGGCTTAAACTGGGGGTCTCATGAATGCAAAGCAAGAACTCTACCACTGAGCTGCATCGAATTCTGTTGTTATAAGATCTGCATGTGATTCATTTGAATGTTTATGTTTAAGAAACATTCAATTTCTTATATGGATCATTTACAAACTCAGCAATGGAAATCTCAGAGAAATATAAAATATAACTAGTACAGCATAATATGGTCTGATATAATTAAAGACATTTTTTTAAATCTCTCTTTTGAAAGTGTATTATCTTTCTATTACTTCCATAAAAATATCATAAGGTAGTGACTTAAACACAAATTTATTGTATTACAATTCTGTAGAAGTATGGTGTGCGACTCACTGGACTCATAACATGAATCAAGGTGTAGGTGTAGACTCTAAGAGAGAATTGTGTACTTAAGCATTCTGGATGTTACCAGATTTCAAATTATGCTGCTGTGGAGGCTAAGTCCCTATTTCCTTTCTGGCTGTCAATTTAAAGACTGTTCCAGGTTTCTAAGAGCTGCATTCATTACTTGGTTTCTTTCTCCATCTTGAAAGCCAGCAAAAATGAGTCATTTCTTCTATTCTTCAAATTTTTCCTCTTTTTTTTTTAATTCTTTTGTCTCTTTTCCCTAAGCCATTTTTATGCTTTCCCTCCCATTTCATTTTTAAGTGTTTAAAAATTAGATTAGACACATATAAATAATCAAGGACAATCTTCTTTCTTAGTATTTTCAACCTGAATCATACCTACAAAGGTACTTTTGCAAATGTAAATAACATATGCACAGGTTCTGGGGAATTTGGTATGGAACTCCTTGGGAGAGGAGACATTATTTTGTTAATCAAAGAGTGTTACAAAGCTTAAGGTGGCCTCTGCCATATCCAGCTTTGATGAGACAATCACAGAACTCTATGACATTTCTCTTGTATTTGTAATAAGTTCAAGGAATAGATTGGAGGAAGATCTCTGATTCACCTGAGAGGCTCCTTGAATAGAGAGTGACTCAGGAACAATGAATTTTTTAATAGCCTCCTCTTCTCATATACTCCATGGACACATTTTCTAGTATTGTTTTCTATTTTAGAGTGCATGTAATTTATTGGATGATGTTGATTCTATCTAATTTAACATGACTAGTACATGATATATCTCAAGTACTGAGCTAGGCCTGTGATAAAATAAGTAAGTCAAGAGACACTTAACAACTCCCTTAAAAGCTGCCACAAGGATTCATGGGTATAAATAATGTCTCCAAAGTATATGTACTAATACAATCATAATATTGGAAACAGTCAAATATATCAAATTGTTTAAATAACGATTGTTTTCAAGGAAGTTATCAGCACTTAACATTTTATGTCTTTGTCAGATCACTGTAGAAATTGTTTATAACTTTAAAAAATGTTAGGAGAACTAATTATCTTCAAATAATACCAGGATTTATGAGTCTCTTTCCTACCAGATACACTGTTGATCGGCATACTGATTTGGACCGGATTTTCAGTATCCACTCAGAAAATGGCTCCATATTTACTCTGAAACCTCTTGACCGGGAATCTTCCCCTTGGCACAACATCACAATCACAGCCACAGAAATAAGTAAGTTGTAAACACATCTATCTGGACACATTTTACCAAAGTAGTACAATAATGCCCTAAGTAGACTCTTTCAAGTAGAATGGTTATATTATTATCAAGATTTTTGAGAAAAGATTTAGAGGGCTTTGGGTTTTAATATTACTTTAAGGATTTCAAATCATTCATTCATTTCAGATTTTATTTTCTTACCTTTCTGCAGGATGGAAATGTAATCTAACCTCATAGAAATCATTAATCAACCTATAAAATTACCTAGTACACATAGTATTTCATTCTCAATCATATTTTCCTCTTTTTATTGTGCTTTCCACCTGGACCATGTAAGGAAGTTGAGCTATTCATTAGCAATCAACTGAGATACTGAATATCACAAAAATCTATCTGTTGCTATGTTACAAATGGGCAAGTGGTTTTACTGCTTCTCTGTAAATGAGACTGAAATCTTACACATGTTCTTTTTGCAGATAATCCAAAACAAAGTAGCCACATTCCTGTCTTCATCAGAATTCTAGATATAAATGACCATGCTCCAGAATTTGCCATGTATTATGAAACATTTGTTTGTGAAAATGCAAAACCTGGGCAGGTAAATCATATTATTATAAACTTGAGATTTTTTCTCTTTACAAAGACATGATTGCTTTATTTACATAAATTTTTTCATGCTAATATATTACTCTTAGTCACTTCTTTTTCTCTGCTTACCAAAGAAATCACAAATCACAGTAATCTTAAAAAGATGATTTTTAAAATAGTTTCTACCATGAAACTTAGGAGACAATAGAGAAAATGGTGATGGCATGCTTTTATTTATATTCCATGTATATAATGAATACCACATATGTAAAAATTTCCTACTTGGATTCATAATTAGGCTGATGCTGAGTTATATACATTAATAACATGGATGCATTAATAACATTAATAAACATGGAGTATGAGAATAAATTTTTCCATGTTAACATGTATAGAATCATAATTGTTTTCTTGACTATATTTGGCCATTTTAAGTAGCATGGTCTGGAGACATTGGGTTGATCTACATGATATTTTGTTATTTATAATTTTTATTATAGCAAAATAAAAATGTGCCAATAAGAGAACTACAAATTCTTATTAGAGAGTAATATTTATGTTGGAAATGGTGGCACGCACCTGTAATCCAAGTACATGAGAGGTTAAAACAGGAGGATCTCAGGTTAAAGGCTAGTGTAGGGTAACTAAGCTAGACCCTATTTCAAAATAAAAACTAAAAGAGTTGGGAATGTAGCTCAGGGGTAAAAGACCCTAGGTTCAATCTTCAGGACCTCACACAAAAAGAACTATTTCAAATATATCTAAAGTAATTTTAAACAACTATAGAATATATTCACTTTGACAAAATACAGTAGCTGCATAAATTTTACTGAAAGTAATTTAAAGTGTTGTTTAAATACCTCTTTAAGGAAAAAAATAGGCAGATGTTAAGAATCATCTACAATTTCATCATGTCCTTTGAAGTGTAGAAAGTAAAATGGAAAGGTCTTCTTTTATTCCAGTTAAGATTGTTATGGACAGAATGTTGATATCTCCCACTCATATGTTGAAAATGTGTATTAGAGCAAGTATTCTCTAAAAAATAAAGGTTAAGTGAGGTCATGGGGGGGGGCTGATTTGATAAAATTAATGCCCTTATAAGAAGAGATACCAGAGATCACATGCTCTCTCTCTCTCTCTCTCTCTCTACCTGAGCTCATGAACACAGGAGAAGCCATGTGAGGATTCAGAGAAAGGCAGCGATATGTAAGATAGGAAGAGATCTCTCATCAGAAGCCAACCATGCTGGCAACTTGATCTCCAACTTCCAGCTTCCAGAACTCTGAGAAAAGACATTTCTATTGTAAAAGCCACATAGTCTGTGGTATTTTGTTATGGCAACCCAGATGACTAAGACAAAAATCTTTTCCACATCCCACCTACATAGAAAAAAACCACAGTGGAAGCCAGTCTTGGCACCTCATGACTAGAACCCCAGCTGCTTAGGAAGCTTAGGCAGGAGTATGACAAATTTGAGGCCAATCGGGGCAATGTAATGAGATGTGTTTAAAAAATGACATTATTTTTTTAACCCACAAAGCTATTTTGAATCAATTCTTTTTTCTTTTTATACTTTACAATGTGTTGTAGGCATCGTCTCTCTACATATAGTAAATGATTATCTCTATTGATGCTTAAGTTTCATAGCATGGTCACTTATTAATTAATTTATTCAACTTCTCCTGGGTTAATGGACATTAATAATTGATAAAATTTACACTAGCAGGTATAACTAAAATGAACACTATAGTAGATTATCCTTGGTGAATCTAGATTTTAAATGTATGCCACCTTCTAAGTATCTCATCATAGTTTTGTGCATTCTTTCAAGCTCATTGAAGTTGAATATTTTTTCATAAAAGTGTGACACTTATTTTTAATGTTCATATTTGTACTAGGTTCCTTAGATTTCCATGAAAAATTACCAGACATTGAATGATTATAAAACAATATAACTTTTTCTTTCATAACTCGGAAGTTTAAAGCTCAATTCTGAATTGTGAGCAGGGCTATGCTTTCTTTGAAGGTTCTGGGACTAGCTCCTTCCTTGACACTTCCAAGTTATCTGTCCTTGCCAGCAATTCCATGACATTGCTTGGAGTGTGGACTCAAATTAAGCCAATCTCATCCTCTCTCATTTCATTGCATTCTTACTGTATCTGTTTCTATCCAAATTTGCCTCTTTTTCAGTGAGGATTATAGATGAGAGCCCTTTCTAGAGCTCTAATCACTTGATTGTATCCGCAAAGAACCTACTTCAAAATAGGGTCATATTCATAGGTCCTGTGATTTAATACTCCTTATATCTTTTAGGGGAAACACAAATCAACCAACAATAGCTTTTAAGTATTCTTTACTCAGTTTTGTATTATTCCACTTATCTTTTATTGACACATGTGAATTATTGATATAAAACATTAAAATTTTGAAATGAATAAAGTATAATTTATAAAGACTATAAGTACTTAATATATACTATTACTTGTTCACTAAAATAAAAAAAATAAAAATAAAATATATTTCTTAGATTATACTTAAATAAGGACCATCTAATCATAGCAAGAACTTAAAATTTGAGTTGTGTGACCAAAGGACCATTTTTTTTTCCTTTTGAGAGGCAATGAATATTTTATTAAGATTATGGAATTCAGGCCTGGCATGGTGGCACATGCCTGTAATCCTAATACCTGGGAAAATGAGACAGGAGGATCGCAGGTTCAAGATCAGCCTCAGCAAGTTAGCTGAGACTGTTTTTTTTTTTTTTTTAAAGAGTAGGGGGAAGGTTATAGCTAAGAAGTAGAATGAACCTAGGTTCAATTCCCAGTATTACAAAAGACAAACAAAAAATGATTATGGATTTGAGTGAAATAGAGATGGATGCAAATCAGTTGCCTATTTTAGAGGTATAATCTGGAACAAATTCTAATGTATAAGGAAGTTGTAACACAGAAAATGAATATTATGAACATGCAAAAATAACTAAATGCTGCACAATAGGCTTTCCGTGCATGTTGGTTTACTTTCTTCTCTTCCATTGTTTTAGATTACATTTAAAGAAACTGGTATTCAGAAAGGCTGATTTGGGCTGGAGGTGTAGATCAGTGGTATAACACTTGCCTAGCATGTGGGAAGTCCTGGTTTCAATTTTAGGTATGGCAAACAAAGCAAAACAAAACAAAGAGCAGAATGGCTAATTTCTGCAGAATGAAAAGCCAATTTAGTGATAGAACCTGGACTAGCTCCATGGCTCTAATTACAACTAGATTTTTTCCACTCTACAAAGCAACGTTCATATTCATTTCTTTTCATTTGTACAGTTTTCAGTGAAGAAAAAAAATGAGCAGAAACTATTGTTTCTTATTTTTCCATGTTGATAAGATCTACTACTTATAGAAATTGCTAAGAACTAAGTATTCATTACACTGAACCCATTCAAGAAAGGTGGGTTTTGATTTCCAGTATAAACTTCTTCATTAATGATAATTCCACATTTTCCCAACAATTTATGTTTATTTTTTCTTTTTTTTTCAATATTTTTATGATTAAAAAAATAAATATTGGCTGGGCATGGTGGTGCACTTCTATAATCCCAGAACTTGGAGGGCTAAAATAGGAGCATTGTATGTTTGAGGCCAGCATATGGGAATTTAGTGAGAACTTTCAAAAGAAGACTATAAATTGGATGAAGGTGCAGCTCAGAGGTAGAATTCCCTGAGTTCAATCTCCAGTACCATAAAAAAGCTAAAAAGTTGATTTATAATTGTTATTTGGAATAAGAAAGTTGAGAAAGAATAATAAAGGCTATGTACTTTTCTCATGTTGTGCTCCAATTTTTTAAACCGAAAATGTGTATTAAGTTTTAAATGAATAGTTGTGTACTTTCAGAAGCACCATGTAAAGAAATATAACATCACATGTCACTCTGTCAGTAAAATGGTGAAATTATAGTTTACATTAAGTGAAAGTTGAACAGTATTAACTAGAATGTATGCAGATTGGTTGGCTTCAGAAGGGTAGAGAAAAGAATAGACAAATTAAACTACTGTGAAATCCAGTAACTCTTCACCACAGAATGTTGAACTAGTGCATCTAGGTGTGATACATCTGTTTATTTTTCTAAAAGAGTAAATTGAATGTAAGGGTAATTAAATTATGGCAATTTCAAATCTCACAGATGTTAGGCCCAGGACTAGAAAAGCCGACACACTGATATATAGCCTATTTTTCTGCCCAACCTGTTGTTTGATATTCCATCTTCTTCGTATGAACCATCCTGACTTATATTGAGCTCAGGTAGGAAGGATTTAATTTTGCACCTTCAACATTGATTTTACAAAATTTGAGAAAATTTTCTTTTATAAATTTATATTTGAAAATAACATTGAGAGAAAAGCAAGCAATATTAATGAAATATGCAGTATAATTGATGCAATGATGCCTAAATTGTGAAATCGTTTTCTTTATGATACTATATGAGAAATTACTCATTTGTCTACAAACATATTTATAGCACTGTTAATGTATTATAATAATTGTGGTGTTAGCACTTATATTTTTAAAAGGAATCTTTCATGCTTAATCTTTTGAGAAATTGCATTTGAGTAAAGGAAACAGATTAGTAACCAAATAAGAGACTGGTGCTTTACTACAATGACAAAAGGGGATAGTTATTGGAAGGACAATTTGTTCTTTAAGGTTGGATGTTTTAGTAGCCATGAAGCATTGGGAAGTCTTGCAAATTAATCATTGATGAGCAGTTTCCATTGTTAATTTTATCTTTGTATAACACTAATAGTGTGTGTGTGTGTGTGTGTGTGTGTGTGTGTGTGTGTGTGTGTGTATGTGTGTGGTACTGTACTGGGAATTGAATCCAAGGGCATTCTACCTCCAGGAGTGTCCCTCCCTACTTTATTCTTTTATTTTGAAACAGGGTCTCATTAAGTTGTGAAGGACCTCACTAAGTTTCTGAGACTGGCTGAGAACCTGTGATTCTCCTGTCTCAAACTTCCAAGTACTGAGATTACATGTGTGTACCACCATTGAAAAAATTAACTGGACCTCATTTTCTGAGAGGGACTGCTTTTGTTTCTTTAATTTTAGTATATATCGAAAGCACAGTCAGATGGATTTGAAATACTTGTAACAACAAAAGAGATTCTTTCTGTTTTATTAAATTAACTTAATTCCTTTTATTTCAGTTGATTCAAACTGTCAGTGTTATGGACAAAGATGACCCTCCCCGAGGCCACAAATTCTTCTTTGAACCAGTGCCAGAATTTCCTCTCAATCCAAACTTCACCATTGTTGACAATAAAGGTACAGAACACTTCTAAAGCTAAAAATTAGGAAACCTTAAAACGCAAAGTTAAAAAAGAGTGTGAAATATTTTCACCTTTCTTCCCCCAGATAATACAGCAGGAATCATGACTCGAAAAGATGGGTACAGCCGCAACAAAATGAGCACCTACCTACTGCCAATTTTAATCTTTGACAATGATTATCCTATTCAGAGCAGCACTGGCACCCTGACTATTCGCGTGTGTGCCTGCGATAGTCAAGGGAACATGCAGTCCTGCAACGCAGAAGCCTTGATCCTCGCGGCTGGCCTGAGCACCGGAGCACTGGTGGCGATTCTGCTTTGTGTCATCATACTACTTAGTAAGCTGTGCCCCTCTGAATCCTCCTCACACACAACATTCTCCAGTTTGTGGCCCAATCAGGGATTGTGCACAGAATAGCACTCTAGTTTATAGCTAAAAATTCAGTTTCAGTGTTTTAACATCTTATTCTATTTTTTTTTTTTTTTTTGCAATTAGGCATAATAATTCCAGTTATCCTCTGTGAGTCTAAGTCTAGCTTACTAGAAATCAAAAACAAAGATATATTAAGAACTAGATAGATAGATGATAGATAGATCATCTTCATAAGGTAAATACTTTTATCCTACTACACTTTTATCCTACTGCAGAATGACTAAAAAACATGCCAACAGTCACTCTTTAGAAAGTGTTTTTAATAGCTGGGTGTGGTGGTGCACATCTGTAATCCCAGTACTTGGGAAACTAAGGAGCATCACAGGTTGGAGACCAGTTTCAGTAATGTAGTGAGACCCTCAACAATTTAGCAAGACCTTGTTTCAAAACAAACAAACAAATGAGCTCGAGGTATAGCTCAGAGGTAGAATGCCCCTCGATTCAATCCCCAGTACTACAAAGAAAAGAAAATGTGTCTTACTAGCATTCAAACACAGATTATTCACCCTTTGAATTTTCTTATTATTCTCAAAATCAAGTGTTTAATCTTTACAAATAATATTAAAAACAAATATTGTTTTTGTTGTAATAATATTAAAAAGTATATATTTATATAGCACCGATGTCTAGAGGTCAAATGTATTAAAGTTATCACAATATGATAAAAATTTTTCTATCAAATTTGTTGTATATAGGGGTAATATACCAAATTAAATAGTTAAACTTCAATTTTTTAAATATCATTTTGACTCTATCGTATACTAGCCTTGCAATACTTTCTAAATAAAGTCATGCTTCCAATAGCAAATGTTTTATTTGAGTATGTACTAACAGGACAGTGATTTAATTCAATTAAACAGTTGTTTCACTGCAAAACACTCCAGAAAATTATTTCCATCAAATATTCATCCAAAATTCTTATGCTTGGGGCAGGAGAGCGAGCCAGATTTAGGTTCTAATGCTCATATATGCTGGCTTCTTTTCTCTGCAAATCCTTTGAAGCTATCTGGATGAAATCCCTTTGGCCAGATATCTTCCCAGGACTTTACTGGGGGATTGATAAAAGTGAGGGGAAAACATTTGTCCCAGTTAAGATGATCCAACTATTTAGTAAAAAACAGCATTTTTTCAGAATAGTTTAGGGCAGGCACTACCACGATCTCTGTGAGCAGTTTCTACCTCTACCTGCTGTTAGAAAGTTCATATCCTCTGGAAAATATTTCTGTATCCCTGTGAAGATTAAAACTTGGCTTACCTTTTTAGCTAAGTGCTACTGATTTTTATTTTTCTGTTTGCTCAGTCCTGATTTCCTAATTCAGAATATATGTCTGTTTTTAATTAGAAATATATATTATATTCAGATATAACATCTGATTAGCAATTCATATATATATATCAATTCATATATATATATATATATATATGAATATATATATATTTACATAATGCATTACTGAGGATTGGCTCTAGTGGTGCTCTACCACTGAACTACATTTCCAGCCCTTTTTGTTTGAGACAGGGTCTCACTAAGTTGGCCTCAAATTTGTTATACTCAAATTTGTGATACTCCTGCATCTGTCTACCAAATTGCTGGGATTATAGGTGCGAGTCAGTGCACCTCACTTAAATGTCTATGCTATGTAGTACACTCACAAAGACATTCATGCACATATGAAAGAACAAAAGTATCTCCCAAATAAGTTCCAATATTCCATTACTATCACTAAGCATTTTCTATGTGTAGAAATCCTAGAAAGTTTTTACTATTATTCTAAAGAGACTATCTCCTTTCTTTCTGAAGCAATATAGAACACACACATTTATTTTCACCTTCCTGATATATTACCTAAGTAATAGGGAGATTTTCTATTATTTTAGCTAAAATTGGTCCTAATTCAGATTTTATTATCAAAATTACTAAAGCATTCTTGCTGCTATTTCAAGTTGTTATAGTAATGGTCAAACATAGTTACTGAATTTCAATGAAAAGATTGCTCTTTACAAGATAGTGACATTGCATGGGAAATAATTTGGATCTACCCTATACATTTTGAAGACAGCAGTTCTTAGTTTGTCTCCATGTTATGTGGGCTTAAAACCTTAGGGAAGAATTTAATACTGTTTTCACCTTTGGCAGTCTCATGAATCTTATAGAATTATTCATAAAAACAATTCAAACTTATTAAAGTGCTAGGGGTGAAGCTCAGTGGTAGAATCACTTCCTAGAATATATGAAGACATGGGTTTGATCCTCAGCACTGCAAATAAATGAATGAATGAATGAATGAATGAATCAATCAATCAATGTATAAGAATAAATCTTACAGAAAAAGTAAGTGTATTTAATCAAATTAAAGCAAAAAAGGAAAATGCTTGCTTATTAAATCATATCTACTTGTCATATTCTAATGCAAGTTGTGTAATAATTTGAGATATTTTAAATTTTAGTGTGATATAAGTTATCTGTGATTTCTTTTGTTTTAAAGTCTCACATGCTGGTATTGTCCTTATGAATATAAATTATAATATTCAGAATGGAAAGAAATGCTAAGTTCCAGTTACAGATTAAGTGAATATACTGATACATGTTTTCCATTCCTCATCCTAGCTACTATGAATTCCATTCCCATATTCCAAACTAAAACTTCAATCTAGGAAATGAAGCAATAAATTTGACTGAGCAAAGAAAGTAAAAGAAGCTTATAAAAGTCTCTCAGACCCACTTATGAGAACTAGTAAACATTTGTAGTTAGGGAAATTTTAAGATTATTTTACTGGATAGTATTACATTACATATAAAATTAGAGAACTTCAAAAATTATTCCTTCAATATTAAATTTAGAAAGAATCATCTTTTCCTAGTGCATGGCCCAAGTTCAGTGAAGATCAGATATATGTGGGACTTAATAAATCTTATGTTCATCTTTCAATAGGATGGAGTACAGATATATCTCATTTTTACATAAGAAATGATTCTGAGCTTAGCACTTAAATCTCTTTCTGCGTAGTTTAACCTTATTTTTTAAAAATTATTTATATCAGGATGAGCTAAGTGTGCTGGCTGATATGAAAATAACATTGGACAGACCCATAGATTGACAAAAGGAATCATAATATTTTAAGCCAGTATCTTCTTATTTTCAATGAAACATATATAATATTATCTAAATATTTAACTGCCCCCAAATAAAGTAATGTGGATTTTATTTCTCCCAGGTAGTGTTTAATTTTTGTAGAAAAAAATTTTTGTAGAAAAAAATTTAATATATAAAATTAGTGTAATGTTCCTTTTTTAATGAAAAGACATTTTGAAAATTATGTGACCTTTTTATTTTTTAAATTGTATTAATTGCAAGATATTTTTATTAGGTAAAGTTTCATTGTAAATACATAATAATTTAAAGTCTAGTTCTACAACAAGAAATAATAGCATGTACTATATGTGGGGAATTCAGAGTTAACTTTATTATCAAAGCTGTGTAAATAATATAAAAAAGATGCAGGAAAAAAAGAATAAAATTTCCATTTTAGTCCCAAAGATTGAGTATAACTATATTAATAAGGGAAGTCCTTGTTAACAAGATAGCATCTGTACTGTCATGTAGGATGAGTGCAAGTTAAAGATGAGTTTGAGTTTAAATCTTCTATTATAGCATTTGGAATTTATTTCCGATTTTCAGTAGGCTTTCAAAATCAGACCAGTAAAGGAATTTAAACAGTTTTGTGATATGGGATAGGATGAAATCAGCATTTTATATATATTTCTATGTATGTGTAAACTCACATGTATACCCATATACAAATATATAAATATATTGCAAATATGTATCTATGTATGAATAATTTGTGTATAGTTCCTTGGGCTATTAAGAAAATATTCAGTTCAATTTCTCTTGGGATAACAACAATTGGAACTTTCACTAAATTTTTTGTATTTTGAAATATGTGCATATGGAAGGAGAGATGTGTCAGATAATTGCAATTGGCTAAACATAATAACTATAATTAAACAATGCTTTTTCAGTGCCTGGGGCTCATAGGCTTTGAAAATAAATGAATCACACTGTAATATCTATTATTTTTACCAATGCAAGATAGTCTATCATGGGCTCAAGGAACTCTGCATTTATATAGGATACACTTTATCCAGTCAATCACACAAACGTCATACAGGGAGGAATTTTTTTTTTATTTGGAATCGTGGATTGTCATATTTTTCTCCTCTTTTATTAATAGTTTTAGTCGTGCTGTTTGCTGCATTGAAGAGGCAAAGAAAAAAGGAACCACTCATCATTTCAAAGGATGACGTCCGGGACAACATCGTGACCTACAACGATGAAGGAGGTGGGGAAGAAGATACGCAAGCGTTTGACATTGGCACACTGAGGAATCCAGAGGCGAGAGAAGACAGTAAACTCAGACGAGATGTCATGCCAGAAACTATCTTCCAGATAAGAAGGACTGTGCCCCTGTGGGAGAACATTGACGTACAAGATTTTATCCACCGAAGGTTAAAAGAAAACGATTCGGACCCCAGCGCACCTCCTTATGATTCCCTGGCCACGTATGCTTACGAAGGGAATGATTCCATAGCGGATTCGCTCAGCTCTTTAGAGTCTCTCACCGCCGATTGCAATCAAGATTACGATTATCTCAGCGACTGGGGACCTCGCTTTAAAAAACTCGCTGATATGTACGGCGGCGAAGACAGTGACCGAGACTAAGAGTCTTGTAGGACTGGATCAGTATTCGTGGAATTGCTGTCTTTGTTACTAGATCGAGTGGCCTGTATTCTCCGCCCTGGAGGAAATTTTTCAAAAATCAAAATTACAAACACTACGTAGGTGTTGTCTTAGTAAGGGTTTGCTTAATCAGTAAGTTTCCGTGAATGAATATGAATGACATAGATTTTAAAACAATAATAATAATAACCAGTTCACCCTCTCTGCCTAATAATCTTGGAAGGAAAGCATATCACATCAGTAATCAATAAAACTATTTAAAAGGCTTTTTGTGCCTTTTCTTAGGTATAAGAACTTTATAAATGTTTTCTTAACTGACTTTCAGTCACCTTTAGTATTAAATTAAATATTGTGCAAGTGCTTTGTAAATTAATATGGAAAAGTTATATCCCTGATGAAATAGGAATGATTATTACTGCCATATTTATTTAGTTGAAGAATGTCTTTGTGTTAATTCATTCATATTTTTATAAATGTATATTTATATTTTTGTATTTTTATGAAATAAACTAGAATTTATAAAAATAAATTTCATTTTATTTAATTCCTAGAGGTAGGTCTGATCTCACAACAGAAATGTTTTACATCTTTACATGTAAAACATGATTTACTCAGGGAAAAGCAGCTAAGAAGTTATTGCATTGGTGATGGAACTAAAATAAGGTGGAATTACAAAAGGGCTTTAGTACAAATTGTTATTTTTCTGTTTCAATTACTTAAATATGGACAATGTTTATTGAATCGCTGGCATCTATTCATGGATAGATATGAGATATATTTGGAATATAAAATATTATATATCTCTATATATAGTTGTGGATAATAAACTAAGATTTTTGCAAGTCTTTATCAACTAGTGGATTGTATTTGAGAGTAAATGAAGCATGTGTCAGTCATGAAATACAGATTAGATATAATCTAATCGCTCTGATCATCAGAAGTATTGTTTTCAGGATGAAAAATGATAATTATGATTTCTTTGTGATGAAACAATTCATGCAACCTGCTCAGTTCTGGGTAATGTATTTCAAGTGCACATTAACAAACTACAGGAAAAGGAGAAGAGAGTGGACTCTTGGATAAAAGTCATTTGCAAATTTTTGCAATACTGCCATGCAGAAAATGAACACTGATTTGGTTGGACTATATAAAACCTAAACCAAAAAATGGAATCATTATAGGGAGAATGCATGTTATCTATTTTTTTGGAACAAGTATAATCCTTATCTTCTTTAATTATTCATCCTTTAAGGAGCAAATACATGGTAATGGTGATCCGTAGGTGGCATTCATATGGGATAAATTTAGTGTTGACCAGTCTGTTAACAGGACTTTTTTATTTATTTATTTATTTTTCGGTACTGGGGATTGAACCCAGGGGCATTCTACCTCTAAGCTATACCCCCAGCCCTATTTCTTATTCTTTATTTTGAAACAAAGTCTCACTAACTTGCTGAGAGCCTCACTAAGTAGCTGAGGCTGGCCATGAACCCAAATCCTCTGGTTTCAGCCTCCCAAGTACTGGTAATACAAGCGTGCACCATCAAGCCCAGCTCTGTTAATAGGACTTTTTAAAAAACAGACACTTTCCAAATTATAAACAGATACTTACATGTTATTATCTTACTATTTTAGATAATTTATGAAGACTAACTCAGTAACTTTCACACCTACAACTAACATATATTAAATATTTAACACTAAGAAAAATATCATACAGGGCAATTAAGAATTATTTGAAAATTTTCTACTGATTAGAAAAGCTGAGAAAACAGAAGTTGTTTCTACTAGTATCAGCCTAGAAGATTTTAGCTTAACCTTAGAAAGTAATGTTTCCCCTTTGCTGAGACAATACATGAGCAGAGGATGAAGAGTTGATTGAAATAATCAGAAAAATAAATCCAGCATCTAGTAAGACCTCAAATAATCACTTTCTTTTATAATCACTAGAAGGTTAAGTGAACAAATACTCACTGAATTTAATTGCTGTTGAGAGAGAAAAGTTGACAGTTACCTGGCTTGGCTTGTTTTATCATGCTTGAAATACCAAGAGCACCATAATAATACTAAGAGCATCGTAATAAATAAGAGTAACCTCAAGTTCTAGACCCACAATTGCTATGAGAGAGCCATGCTGATGTCAAATAGAAGACACATAACATTTTCAACTTGTTTGTTAAATAATGTTAATTTGACTATCATGTTTTTGGCAATTGAATCCTGATATTAATTTAAATGTTCTCTTTTTCCATGATGTAATAGTTGACTAGTATACTAGATTCTTTATAAAAAGGACATGTGAACATATCTTATATTTAATGTACCTTACACCTATGTTGTAACTAGAGTGTGATTTAGTCAGAGAAATTACAAGATCAGTGTAATACTAATATGTCCTAAAATTTTAAAATAATTTATAAAATTTATATGGTGGGAAGATGCATTTAGAAGCCACATAGACCAAGTTTTAGTATTTCCATGCAAGTAAGCTAAAGATATTATCAATTTTCTCAAGAAAATAGACATGATAATATTTACTGTACAGATTTTGATCATTTTATTTTACTGAATGCACACAATATATTCAATAATATTAGTTTTCATCACTTGATTCTCATAGAATATAAGATTGGTAAAATTTGAAGATAATATATTTTATATGTGTGTGTGTGTGTGTGTGTGTGTGTGTGTGTGTGTGTGTGTAGTACTAGGAATGAAACCCAGGGGTTCTAAATCTAACTTACTTCCATCTCTAGTTCTATTTTATTTTTTTATTTTGAAACAGTGTTTAAATAAGTCATCACATGCTGGCCTATAACCTGTTATCCCTCTGCGTCAGCTCCCAAGTACTGAGGTTACAGGCATGCACCAACAGGCCCAGTGGTGCCTGGTAGATAATTAATTATAATAATTCATTATTAAATAATTAAATACTAATTATTTTTATTATTTTAAGATAATTTTATTAGGGCATTGCAGTTATACATCATACTGAGGTTGAAATGATACAACCATACATGCACATACTTTTTGTGTATTTCCTCTGCATCCCAATCTGCTCCCCTCCCCATACATTTAATGAAATTGATAGTAATGTCTTCATATATCTTATTTGAACAATTTCCTTTCTTTCTTTTTCCCCTCCCCAAATGCCTTGCCAAATTCTTTTAATGTATATTTACTTTCTAAATAAAATAATTACTTTTCATTATTTAAAATTAAAATCAAATTAAAAACAGTTTAATTTCTATTATCTAAATATATTTCAAATTTAATTTCGATATTTTATTTGGAATGTTCAATAATTTTCAGAATAATGTAGTATACATCTAAGTTTCATCTGAGTTTACTTCATTGTGAATAACCTACGTACATTATTTGAACTTTTGTACACAAACTGGATATTATTCCATTCAACGATGCTTTCAGACGTAGTCAATAGATTCCAATCACTTTCGTATTAAACATAATAAAGAAGACAGCATTAACAATAAAAAAGCAAGAAAATAAGAAAAAATAACTGCATCTCACCTTGGCCAGTGATTGATGTAGATCATCCCTTTTAACTTTGGAATTATCACAACTGACTCTAGGAGTGTCTTATTTTGATGATTCCTTCACTGACTCTTTCTCTTTTTTTCTGTGTTTTGGAATGATCGAGACACTTTTTTTTTTTCTTGGCTATTCAAATTCCAGCCCTAGGTGATAATACCCATCCAGTTAACATGATTTTTCTATATTTGTATTCATACTTCAACTAAGATATTCAAATAATGTATATTGAACATTCTCAAACTTATATCTCCCATCTTTTATGTCTTTCTAATAATCTAGACATAAATCAAAATAGCTATTCTGTATTTTTACTCAAATAGACATTTAAAAAGTATCATGTCCAAATTTTAACTACTAATTTTCACCCTACCATCAACTTGCCCAATGATAACTATATATTTTTTATTTAATGACAATTCACTTGACCAAAATTCCATCTCTCTAATTGCCCTGACCATAAGCCTTGAGTTATCCTCCATCTCTTTCATTCTCCTCTCCTCCATATCCAATATTTTAGAGAATATTTAGAAGGTAAATTCCCACTGATATACAATATCTTTTCACTATATCTCCTACTATAAGCCTATTCTAATAACTTCACCTAGATTATTGATAGCCACTCTTCACAGTAGCCTTTAAGGACTTATTAGATCACATTCCCATTCTCTCTCTGATCCCAGTCTCTTCTATTTTCTTAACTAATTTTACTTCAGTTATCCAGGACTCCGTGCATTTTCTGGAAAATGTTAAAAGTTTTTCTGTTGGACTGACTGGTCACTTTCCTTGGAACAATCTTTCCCGAGATACCTATAAAGTTAACTAATTCCTTCAAGTCCAATTTCAAATGCCACTTTCCTAATGAGGATTATATGAAATAGTCTATTTAAAAATATAACTCCCCACATCTATTTCTCCTTTACCATTTTTAAGAGTAAATATTTTTCATAGCATGTATTACCATTCAACATAATATATAATTTACCATTTAATTTCTTGATATGTCTTCATCTATTAATATGCCTAGTCCTTCTGGGCAACAATTTTCATAATTTTTATTCATTAGAACATTTCAAATGCCTAGACCAGTGCCTCTTATTTTCTTGGAATACAGCAAATATTTGCTAAATGCATAATAAATTTTTCAATGCTTAGATGAGATCATTTGCATTATCTGCTAAGATATTATGAATACGAAATTTAAAATAAAATAACAAAAAAGAGAAAATTATACTCGAATTTACAGCTGAACCCACCTGCAACCCTATATTCTTAATAGCCTAAGCTATTAAATCCAAAAACTATTTGCTGAATTCTAGGTGATGATAATTGAACCACTATTTTAAAATATTTGTCAAAATTACAGAAAAGTATAAATATTTTTCTAGATCTTTTTCAAAAAGTCTCATACAACTAATATTGTATTCATTGGTCTTACTTTCTAAAAAAAATATGGTAATAGGGTTTCAAGCCATCTATTCTAAATGTTTAATCCAAACAAGCCAACACAAAGAAGGAAAAAAAAAATCAATAGCCGTCTCTTCAACAACTGCAATTAATTTTACAATGGCCTTGTCATTGGATAGGTCTCAGTTCACTATTTCCTTTTTTTTTTTTGCGGTGCTGGGGATTGAACTCAGGGGCATTCTACCTCCGAGCTATACCCCCAGCCCTATTTTTTATTCTTTATTTTGAAACCGAGTCTCACTAAGTTGCAGAGTGCCTCACTAGGTAGCTGAGGCTGGCCCGGTCTCAGCCTCCTGAATGCTGGGATTACAAGCGTGCGCCACCACGCCCGGCTCACTATTTCCTTTTACCTGCTAGAAAATGGGTTTTATCAACGTAAATAAACTGAAAGGGAGATTACATGGTTATTTTAGGATAAACATTTTTGGATGACCATTTCATAAAATAGAAATATCACCTTATTATTATTTAACACTAAAAAATAAAGTATTTCATCAATAAATCATTTTTATAGATTTATTGAAGTCTCTACTAATGAGATGGTTTTGCTTTGGTTCTGGAATGTCTCCCGGGAAAACTCATGTGTTGGTAATGTAACAATGGTCAGAGATGACATAATTGAATCAAGGCTGTAATCTCATCATTGGATAAATCCACTGAAGGATTACTAATTTGAATGGATTTACTGAGTGGTAACTGTAGGCAGGTAAGATATAAGGTGTGGCAGGAGGAGGTGGATCACTGTGGAGGTGGATCACTGTGAGCATGGCCTTAGGGACCATATCTGCCCGTTGTTTCTTCCTTTCTGGCTCTCTGCTTCCTGATTGCTGAGCAGCTTTCATCTGCCAAACCCTTCCGCTATGATGTTTCTGTCTTGGAGTTGGCTGACCGTACACTAAACCTCTGAAACTCTGAGCCAAAATAAAGCTTACCATTCATAAGTTGTTGTCGCTCATTCTGGTGACAGTATTGATAAAGCAAAAAATAAAACAGAGGTTAAGCAGTTTTTCCTTACATTTGTCTCCCACTCAAGTAATTTTATAGATTTCTAGTTTATTTCTATGACAGTTTCCTTTACATAGTTTTTTTTTTTTTTTTAACCTTTTCTGAATAGGTGGTTATATAGCCTTGAGAGTAATCATTTTAAAATATTTTATAATTGTTCTTCACATTACAGGATCTTGTTTTCATATTTAATTTTAATGTAACCAAAATTATGTATGCTAAGATTTATGGGTTCTCTGCTATATTTTATTTATTTTCTACAGGTCCTTATTACTAACCCCACCAAGAATTCTATGCCATCTATGTAAATCTCCTCTCTAGAAGAACACACACACACACACACACACACACACACACACACACACACACAAAAACATAGAGAACCAATTTTACATTCTTGAAGCAACCTACCATTTTGTCTGCTAAATTATTCCAGTCTGGGTGTAACAATTGTCCTCTACACCTGGTGCTGAGTTTTCATCCTGTTGTCTAATGTCCCCTTCAACATGGGAATTCCCTTTATCTCCTTCAGACCCAGAATTCTGAGATGCAAGTCCTACTCTCAGAACTTCTGCTTCTTTTTCTTGTTCCTATTCTCTACTAAATAAAGTTGAAATACCTGAAACAAAATATTTGGGAACAAAAATGTTTCAAAATTTGAAGCTTTTCAGATTTTGTAATATTTGAATAGATTTTTTTTTCCAACTGGGCATCGTAAATTCCCAAAATCTGAAATACATAATGCTCCAAATCTGAATTTTGGGTACTTAAGAAGTTTGAGATCTTAGATTTCAAAATTTCTGTTTTTCATACTACATATCTCACAAATGATTTTATTTCTTTTCTTTTCTAATATTATAATTCCATTATAATTTCCTTGGGAATCAGTTGATTTTTGTTGTTGTTGTTCTGCATGAACTGGGTACCCTGGAGTTTCACTAGTATGAAGGACATGTTTTAATTTTTTAGTTACTAGAAATATCAACATATATACAACATATATGATCTCTTGCTATAGTTTGCATGTGAATTGGCTCCCAAGAGTTCATATGTTGAATTTGGCCCTAAGTGTGGCCTGTGACTATATTAAAAGATAGTGGGAGAATATCAGTCTCAACCTCAATGCCCTGTATAGGGGAGGGAGCCAGGGGAAAGCCCACCAAGTGCTATGTGTATGTATGTCATTACCACTGTGAACTACATTGCGATGTGAGAAAATAATTCACAAATAAAAATGTTTAAAAAAAGAGAGTGATAATGGGATCTTTAAAATTGGGTGCCCCTGCAGAAGGCTGTTAGGTCATTAGTGGCACTCCTTTTGGAAAAGATTAAGAGATTTCTCAAGTTTGTGGTGCTGTGATGTGATCCCTCCCACTCCCATGTGCCCTTGTCATTTAGATAGCATCCACTGTTGAGTCCTCATCAGGGGTCAGACCTATGGAGCAAACTGTTGTGGGAATTTCAGGCTCCAAGACTTTGAGCTAAATAAATCTTTTTTTTTTTTTCATCAAGTACCTAGGGACAGGTAGGTACTCTGTTATAGGAATAAAAAATTGACTAAATGCATCGATATAGAAAAAATCTGATGCTTTAATAAAATTTACTAATTTTAAAAATGGCTAAATGATAGGCAATATGTTCCCCAAATATCATGAGAGTAAAACTAAACTGCAACATGATGGAGTACTTTTGTTAACTACCCCTTTAGATGGAAATATTAATTTCTAATTGGAGAAATTCCCATATAATTTTATATATTATTGTTTTGCCTTGGACGTAAATAATAAGAAGTTGGATGGGCCTAGAAATAAGTCTATTTTTATTAAAAACTAAAACATACTTAAATTTGAATCTCCTGTAAAAACAAGATATGGGTAGATTTATATTCACACCTGAAGGCAGGTAACAGTGGAAAATTTAGTGTGATTTCTTTTATGGCCTGGTGCATAGAAAGCACTTTAAAATACAGATTT
>PVLC010016140.1:25152-36094 GCA_004027655.1 Graphiurus murinus
CTTGTAATCCCAGCATTCGGGAGGCTGAGACCGGAGGATCCGGGTTCGCGGCCAGCCTCAGCTACCTAGTGAGGCACTCCGCAACTTAGTGAGACTCGGTTTCAAAATAAAGAATAAAAAATAGGGCTGGGGGTATAGCTCGGAGGTAGAATGCCTCTGAGTTCAATCCCCAGTACCGCAAAAAAAAAAAAAAAAATACAGATTTGGAGTCAGAAGTGAGACCCTATATACTAAATTTCTATATGATGTTCTAAATATTTGGAAGAACACTTTTGAATTATTCTGTATACTAGTGCAATAAAGATGGGGATTACCAGAAATTAAGTATAATTCCAAGACAGAGTATTGAATATCATACCTGTGATTAGCTATATTTTTCACAAAGAAAATAGCCTGGTATGGGAGGACATGATCTTTGTACATGGATGACATAACAGAAAATTGGGCAATGTTGACAGTAACACAGCTACCTTTTCTTTGTTCACTTAATGCAATGCTGCGTCTTTTTGCTTGTTCCATTTTTTTTTTTTTTTTTTTTTTTTGTGGTACTGGGGATTGAACCCAGGGGCATTCTACTTCTGAGCTACACTCCCAGTCCTATTTTTTATTCTTTATTTTGAAACAGGGTCTCATTAAGTTGCAGAAAGCCTCACTAAGTAGCTGAGGCTGGCCGTAAACCCAGATCCTCAGGTCTTAGCCTCCCAAATACTAGGATTACAAGCGTGCACCACCACACCTGGCATGTTTGTTCTATATTTTATTGTACTCAATAATATCAACAGGGTAATCTATGGATTCATTTTGCTGGCGTTTAGCACTATCCTTAGACACATGTCCACCCATTTCCTAATATGACTTTAAATTTATCAGAATATAATTATTTTCTAGAGCACTGGGATAACTTTTCAATGATTGAACACTCTGTATATTGACAAGGATTAAACTAGAATAACATTGTTCTGAATAGAAGTTCATTTATTGATTCCTGGTCATCATTTGCATCTATACATCAAAATATGTTGAAAGTGGAGGAAATTGTTTCTATGTTAATTGAGTATATCATATACTCACATTTTAATTTTTTTATTTTTTAGAAAAAAGTCACATTTTGAATCACCACACACCATATAATGGGAAAAGTCTATGTGGGAAGGTAACAATGTCTAAATGTTCCCCTATTTTCCTGGTGAATGGAATTTCCTGTATTGAGAGTAGCATGCTACTACTCTGCTTAGCTTGTTAAAAATGGAACTAACAAATTCATACTTGTTTTAGTTTTAGAACTCTTGATATATTTGCTTAATGAAACACGGCATCTTATCAAGAAATAATCATGTTATATGATCTAGTTCTCACTTGGATGTTATTTATTGAATTACATTAACCTAATGAATTGATAGAAATGCTGATCTAGTGCCACTAAATAAGAGAATAGGCATGCTCTGAATAGGAGAGCTGATTATACTGATCTAAGTATTGGTTAATAAAATAGTTGGGAAGTTATTTCCATTTCATGGTTTGTAAAATTAATTCCTTAACCTTCTAGCTATAATGAAAACTCATATTCCACATTTTTCATTATTAATCTCCTCTCATACTTATTATCATGAAATTATATTAAATATTCTCAACCTTTATTCATTAAAACTTCAATGAAATAACAATTAGTTTTGTTCACTGAAGAGCAAATACTTTAGAAACAATGTTAAGAGATATTTATATGCAAATATATGTTAAATGGAAGAGTGATCTGAATTGCTAAATTTTTTATTTAAAAATCTGATCTAATTCAGCAGAAACTAATAAATCTAACCTGCTTGATGTTGGGACATATATGACAAATTAAATAATTAGTATGATTTGTTTTTATTTTTAATAGATTAAAATATTCTTTTTATTTTCAAACCACCATATTTATTTTCTGTTTAAAAATTAATGTGTATCCACCAGGCAACAGAAGCCAACAACTAAAATAATTTATCAGAGGAAAAACAAATAAGTACTTAATATTAGGCAGCTATTTCTGATAAATGTTTGCATATGAAGCATACATTTGTGGGTTGGAATCAAAGATGTAAATTTAAGATTATGTAAAAATTGTATTCATCCTTGACAGAAAACCTCTTTTTACTAATTTCTAGGAAGGAACCAAGAGAAAAAGCAGTAAAAGTAAGTGATCAAAAGGAAGCCCCAAGCTAAAAAATATGTTGCAAATCTCCTAGGGAAGCTGTTTTGAAGAAGTAGAAATCTGCTCTGAGGGGAAAAAAAAAAAGAAGAAAATGTGTGTCCCATATATCTTCAGTTTATGAGGAAAAATAAACTACTTCATTAAAATTTAATTTAAAATTAAGTACCAAGTAAACGAAAATCAACCATAGAAATGAGTTAAGCTCTAATCCACCGAGAACCAAGATGACAATGATTTAAAGAATAATATGCTCATCTGAAAGTTCATATGTGCTCTTTTAGCATTGATTATCTTCTGGAAAAATCCAATCCATGATTACAAGGCCTGACATTGTCTTGATAGAAGAAAAAAGAAGTAGCCTGGGACATATTAAGCTATACAAAAGAATGGATGTTCTCCCTTAGGTTATCTTGTTCATCTTATTTAAATTACATATATTTTAAACATTGGGAACTGGAAGTAAAGAGACCAGCTTTATTAGTATCCTCAGCTACATACCTCACACAAAAAGAAATTTTCAGCTCTGAAACTATTTATGAGATGAATAGGCAACTACATATATACCTAATGTGACTCTATAAACCCCATGAGACCAAAAGGAACTCTGGAATCAAAATCCTGATGAAGCTTTTAAACATATTCCCTTAGAACAACATGACATTTCCATTGGAAAAAGAATCAAATATGTACACATTTGTAAGTTAATGTTAATGTGCAAAGATCATGTATCTTAACCATATTTTTGTTGGCTTCTAACAGGTAATTGAAATAAAATAAACACTATACACCAACGTGAGCATGATCAAAATTATTGCTAAACATAGATGTGCATATATTTCTTTGGCTTATTGCTGTTTCCTTTGGATATACATCCAGAAATGGAGAGATGTATCATATAGCAGATGTACTTTTATATTGGAGGAAATATTCATTCTGTTCTCCTTAATAGCTGTACTAACTTACATTCTCATTAATAGTGTGAAAGGGTTTGATTTTTTTCCATACCTTATCAGCATTTATCATTACTAGTATTATTATTTTCATTATTATTATTATGTAGTAATGGGGGTTGAAGCCAGGATTCTGTGCATTACCCCCAGAACTATTTTATTTTTATTTTAATACTTTTATTGGTACATTGGTCTCACATCATAGTGTAGTTCGCAGTGAGTGACATGCATGCATACAGCAGTTGGTGATTTTTCCCCAGCTCCTCCCCACCTCCTTCTTTACCATACAAGACATTGAGATTTTCTATACTATTGAGAATCTGAATTTCACATGGAACCACAGATAGCCATACAAATTCCCAGAAACACTTTTTGGTCCACGATGGAGAATGTGGCCAGTGGACAGGACAGAGGAATTTGGAGACTGCCTCCACACATTTTGCAGGTAAAATGTTATTCCATACTTTGTTCCTACCACACTGTTGTGTGTTATTTCAATAAGAATCAAGGTCTAAGCACATCACAAGTACTGGAGACAGCATTATGTTCATAGGAAACATTCTTATTATCATTTAGTCAGTTCTGATTTAATCAGAGAACAAGATAGTTTTTTAGGAGTTTAGGAAACATCTAGTCAAGAAGAGACAGGAATCTCCATTCCATATTTTTTTAGATGTCCCTGACCTCTTTTTGGAATAATGTTTAATTCTTTTGGAGCAACACTTTATCTGACTTTGGGAATTAGAACTGGGGTAGAATTTTAAAAAATGCACAGAAGCTGGGTTTGCTGGTGTGTGCCTGTAATCCCAGTACTTGAGAAGCTGAGATAGGAGGATTACAGGTTGAAGGTCAGCCTCAGCAATCTAGTGAGACACTGTTTTAAAATAAAAATATAAAATAGGGCTGGGGGTCTAACTCAGAGATAGAATGCCCCTGGGTTCAATTTCCCAGTGCCAAAAAAAAAAAAAAAAGACAAAGTACTCTAAAATTTAATCTCATCAATAACTAAAATCTGTTCTTCCTGTGACTTGAATCTGAGCTGTCTAGCTTTAATATAGCTTACTATGAAAGAAGTGATTCATAAGGATTTTTCAGCTTTTTCTATTGTCCCAGGAAATATTTCTCCAACAAATGAATAGAACTGAGAAGCCTTCTGGAAGACAAGAGATGACACTCGAATGGAAAAGAGCTTTTAGATATTCAAGCTAATGATCAAAAACTGTCATCAAGCCCAGAAGATAATAAGTAAGGCCAATATGAGAAGGATCACTCACCAGAGCCTAAGTCCAACGGCCAATCAATGGAATGGTAAGCCAGATGAATTTGCTCTATTCCATTAAGTTTTGGAGTGGCTTATTATAGAATAGCAAAAAGATGTAGAAGAACCATTTCCTCCATTGCTCATGGAGGAGGTTAGGCACCCTGACAATTTTCCATGAAAAAAATGGTACTTTTTTAATCTCTGGCATTTCATGACTATCCGTCTGCTTCTCTATAATCTTAAGCATGCACAAATAGATGAAGGGTAGGTACTTCAAGATTGGAAGAAAGACTTACTGGTACATTTTTGTTCTTATCTTATATTCAATGCATCAAAAAGAAAGACATCATACTCAAAATGTTCAATGTGTTTAACTAAAGAAGGAAATTATGTTCTTCTTTATGGCTGAGAGAAATTCCATTTTGTGCATATCCCATAGTTTTGAAATCCATTTGGGGAACATTAGGCTAAGTGAGATTAGTCACAAAAAGTGAAAAGTCAGTTGGATGTTCTCCCTAATATGCAGAAGGTAGAGAGAAAATGGGACATAGGCAGGACTCTAGACAAAGAAGGAGAAAACTTAGATGAGAAAAAAAGGGCAAATTAACTGAAGGAGATGAGAAGGGAGAAGAGGGAAACACCCTAATACACATGATGTGCATTCACAAACAAATCAAAGTCAATCACTAAGCAGAATCTATGAAGGAGGGGGGAGGGAATGGGGTGGGAGTTGGGAAAAGGCTAAGTGAGTGCTGTGTGCAAGTTTGCCTCTACCATCCTGTATCTCATCAAGATGTATGATTACAATGCACCAATTAACTTAACAAAAAAAGGCTATACTAGAGAGAGAGAGAGAGATAAGAGAAAGAAATTATGTACACAAAGTGGACATTAGAGAATCCAGAGGGGAGAGTGAAGCCCCAAGTGACCAAAGACATGAGAAAACTTTTAACTGGTCATCCAGAAGGAATAAGGAGAGAAGCAGTGTGTCAGGAACAGAGTTTGGAGTAGGTCCCTGTTGCAATCCACAATAGAAAAATATAACACCATGCCCATGGCAAGAAGAAAGAGAGAGATGAGAGAGAGAGAGAGAGAGAGAGAGAGAGAGAGAGAGAGAGAGAGAGAGAGAAATACATTGATCTCTCTCTTTCTCTCTCTCTCTCTCTCTCTCTCTCTCTCTCTCTCTCTCTCTCTCTCTCTCTTTTTCTCCATTTGCTTTCTTACCTACCTCTAGTGTTTTCTATAGGTTAAAGTCTAAGGGGAGCTAAAAGGAAATGCAGTGATGCAGTCTATAAATTTCAGCATCGTACACCTTGATGCAGATCAACACAGAGTAAACGAGAGAAACTTGGGACATTGATCTGGAGGAAAAAGGCAAAGAGCCAGCCCCCTTACTTGAGACCACAGTGTAAATTCTACCAACTCCATAAAGCTATTGATTGTTGACTGATCCTAAGTACCAGGCATTAAGGACCTTTTCTCTGTATATATATATATATATATATATATATATATATATATATATATATATATATATATGTGTGTATGTATTTATTGTTTTTGAAAACACTCTGAGATTGGCATCATTATTATCCATATTCTACAGCTGAGGAAAATGACGCCCAGAGATTTGTTTTCCACACAACTAAAAACAGGAAGACTAAAGATTCAAACTAAATATAAGCTACCTCCATAGTATGTGACTTAATCACCTTACTGCATTGTTTTTAAAAAAGCATGACTATTGAAATAAATTTGACAGAACTGAAAAACCTAGCACCACTAAAATTCAGGCGCACAAATTAAAGCATCTTTTCAAGAGAAACTAAAAAAAAAAAAGCATGAATTGCCTCCCTATCACTGCCCCAAAACATTGTGCAGACTAAGTCAGAAGCAATGTTCAGACACATGCTCATTGAGATAAGAAGAGACTCCCCATGCTTGTTCTATCCTCTGGAGATTCCATAAGAATCTCTTCTAAAACCTGCAAGCATGCTCTAATGCAATGTTTTGTACTAAAACTTATTTTTACATGCCTAGCAGCTGTTCAGTCAGCATATCACTCAAGTGACCTACAGATGTGAGTTCTTTCTCCTAAGGGGATTATGAACAAGCTGAATAACTACATGTGTCAACTCTTCCCCACCTCAAAAACTTAACTTTTGTAAGCATCCTTATAACTCAAGATAGATAGGAAAGCCACACAAATATGGTGTAACTATGATTTGCCCCACAGACATTTTAAAACTTGCCATGTGTATTATAGATCAAAGAATAATCTTAAGATAAAATGATTCTAAATTATTTTCAAAGATAATATTATCAAAATACTCAACTTGCATAAATTGTTATGATTTTAATTTTATAAAACCTTTGTAAACTTTATTTCCAATTTTAAATTTCTGAGATGGAATTACAATTTGTTGTATTAATGGTAATAGCATTCTGAATGATTACACTTATGTAAGGGAACAATTAATCTATATGTATGGAAGTCTGTTATTATAAAGCATTCTCAAGATCAAATTGCAATCATGTAATTACTCCAAAGTTCAAAAGAAAATATTATACTGAAGGAGGGAAAAACAATCATTTTGAAAGTTTTAGATGTTAGAATACCTGGCAATAATTTCCCAATGTTAATAAACCTTCAGAAATATAAAGATTATTAGATTTATAAAGTTTGAAAGTTAATAAATTTTCAAAAAACATAAGCTTTTCATTGATTTATTGGAGCTTTTGTATGTTGTATATCATGACAATGTTTGAGCATAAAATATGAAAGACTACATGCTTAAGAAGATTTTTAAAAAAAAAAATGAGTTCTATTTCTTGGTAATATAGTGTTTTCTTAAATACAGTGACTGACATTCATGAAGTTCAGTCGGCACATTTAATATATGAAGTGTGATGTACATAGCCCCCTCCCCAGTTTTTCAGAGTTGAATATATTAGAGCCTTCTAATATAAACTTTAATTACACCAACTGTATATAGCTTCAGGAGAATAGAGAACAAATTCAACTTTTTGACTTCTCTTTGGCTCATAGCTCATGCTCATTTTATAGAATTAGTTAATATGTATTTGCTGGTGATCTGAATGGATAGATATTTGAAATGCTCTTTCCTTGTATTAAGAGTACAGAAAAGACTACCAATACCTTACCTTATAAAAGTCAGAAGGTGTTCAATATGACTCTGAGGAAAGAAAATGAAATAACAGACAGCAATGTTCCCAAAGCAATTGTCTCTACTAAAAAAAAAATATTGAATAATGATAAGAAAGTCAAAGCTAACTTGCTTGTCCTTTGTCAGTGAGAGAATTAACAATAGGACAAAAGTGTAAAGAATCTGTGAAGACCTTTCTTAGCAACTGTGCTTACAGGATCAGTGAACCAATGCCAGAGAGAAGTATACTATTCTGGGATACAAAGGCAAAAGAAAATAATTCATGTAAATGAAGATGATATCTGGAGGAGACCATACCTCTGAAAGGTTAATGAGTGGCATCCTGTTACATAATATATCTTGCAAGGAAGAAAGAAAGGAGAGACGATCACAGAGAAAGTGGTTTACTTCATTTTACATCTAAAGAACACTGTTTCTCTAAATCACTGGGATGAATCACCAGTTGGCATTCATTGCAGTCATATACCAGTGAGAACAGATGGAATATAAAATGGTATGAAACATATCTACTGAGGAAACACACATTTGAAAAGTAAATGAAAGACAAAACAAGGGAATAATGTAGACCTAGTGAACGTTAATGTAATTACAGGCTAGAATAGCTGCATATTTTTCATGATCATCCAAATGGTAAATAAAAATAATGGTAATAATAATAACACCTGTAATACATGTATCATTTTCTAAGTTCTATACTAAGCACATAATCTTACTTGCTACTACAAATAACATTCAAAGAGTGTACTTTTATTAACCTTATTTCACTAATCAAATAAGTGAGTCACCGAGAAGTTAAATAAAGTTCAAAGAGTGGTAAAGCCAGCTTCTATTTGAGTCAGACCCATCTTTCCTTGCCAGTCAGCAAAAATTATGCCACATCGATTACATCAAAACATATATTGAATATAGTTTTTTATATTAACAAATATGTAAATAATACAAACATTTCAGTATCTGATAAATGCCAGTCACTTTGGCCATTGGAAACAAACTAGCAACAAAAAAGTGACAGTTGCACCTTACCTCATTCCTTACCTCATCTCAAAGTGCCTGCCTGTTTTTATAGTGGGTAATACTTAACACCACCTGTCAGACTTTCATTATGGTTTTGCCACTGTTCTGAACTCCTTAAAATTACTATTTGATTTATTTTACCAATAAAGTTGGTGTCATTACTTACATTCTTAGTTGTTAATAAATACAGATAGATTAAAAAACTTGTTTCAATAATAAATAACAAAGGTACATATTCCACCAGCCAGTCTGCTTCCAAATTGTGCAGATGTAACCACTCTATAATAATCTAGAAATATCTTATCAGATGCCTATCCTACTTTCTAAATGACCCATTTTAAGTCAACTCCGAAATCTGTTTCTTTAAAAATGAAAATTGTACCTGAGTAAGTTAAATATATGATTTTATGATCAGAAGATAAACTAGCCTCAACTATTAACCAGAATTGTGAAGGATTCCATGCAGAATAGAGTCATGTTTCTATGGAGGACAGATGTCAGAGATTATAATAATGACCTTGGACAAATACATTAAAGAAAAAGAAATTTCTATCATTTTAAATGACTAAATTATTGTTGGATCTTTCTAATGCAAACTAACTATACTATGACCACCCCGATTGATTATAAAATAATTAAGATTAAGCATTTTAATTAGAAAGGGTATAACTAACAATACCAAAGAAATAATTTATTTGGAGGAAAAAATTGAATCTATCTTATCTATTAGTCTGTTCTCCATATAAAAAATAGGAGTAATTTTTTTTTACTTAGGAAAATATACTAAATTTTGTCCTTAGGGAAATTGGATCCTCATGACATTTTCAAAAAATACCCCACACTTAGCAAGTTCTTTCTGTATACCTAGCCAAGCTTTTTAGTATCCTAATAATTCTAGAATTTTCCACCCTGCATTATTCATTTAAATATTAATAGGGACCAGTTTCTTGACTGCATTTTTCTTAGAACAGTTTTCTCCTGTGATATATGCAGTTATGAATATGACATAATACTTCTTCAGATCTGATTTTGATCCAGATTAAGATAATTCTGTAAATTTGCCAGTTCAAATGGCAATTCACAGGGCCAAGATTAATTGTTGTAAATGCTTCCTGTAGTCAGATTTTGATTGTGCAGTTTTACAATACCAAAGGTATTTTTAATCTTAACTATTTTTCAAACTATATAAATTTCCCGCATTATATAAAATGTGATTCAAAGTTTTGAAAGGTGAGCATCATTACCATCAGTTCACCTTTGCTCCTAAGGTTGAGGTTAGAAATATAAATAAGAACAAAAAGAGCAGGCAGTACGTTAAGCTTAGCAAATGACCATGCACAATAAGAACTATTTCTCAGGTGTGCTTGCCCTGAATCATCCCATGTCCCTGACATGAATCATTATTCAAATGTGCAGCATGAGTTCAACCTCTGAAATGAGGTTACCCCTTCCATTGCTTGTAGTTCAGGAATGGAGGGAATATATGTACCAGAGTAAATTTCTAGAAATTATGGGTAAATAAATGGTCCACAGCTCATGTACCATCTCAGTCTTTTATGTGAAAAAATGGTAAGATCCCATCTCACACATAGATGGGTGAAATTGCCTAAAGTTATGAAATGTCCATTGAGATACAAGTTTTGGAATATTCATTTGGAATATTCATTTCTTTAACATCATTAAATCTCTGAAATTATTATTTTTTTTTACATCCTGCTACTTTGCTGAACTTATTTATAACTTCTAACAATTTTTTTTTATGGTATGCAAATTATTATTATTATTATTATTATTATTATTATTATTATTATTATTATTATTTTGGTGGTACTGAGGATTGAACTCAGGGGCATTCTACCTCCGAGCTACACCCCCAGCCCTATATTTTATTCTTTATTTTTTTTTAAATTTTTATAATTAATTAATTTTTTTTTAGCATGGATTTTTATACATTTCTTGGGTACAACAGGGTTAATTACACATTTTTGTTGGGTACAAGCTAGTACAGGTAAATACATCCATGCACATATTTCTCATTATGATCCAGCGATCCCTCTACTGGGTATCTACCCAAAAGAAAGGAAACCAAACTATCAGACCAATGCATGTGTATCTATGTTTATAGCTGCACAGTTTACAATTGCCAAACTATGGAAGCAGCCAAGATGTCCAACCACAGATGAATGGATTACAAAACTATGGGATATGTACACAATGGAATTTTACTCAGCCATAAAGAAGAACAAAATCATGTTATTTGCAAGGAAATGGAGGGAACTGGAAAACATTATGTTAAGTGAGATTAGTCAGTCACTAAAAGTTAAAAATCAAATGCTCTCCC
>PVLC010016141.1:6422-36094 GCA_004027655.1 Graphiurus murinus
ATTCTACCTCCGAGCTACACCCCCAGCCCTATTTTTTTATTCTTTATTTTGAAACTGAGTCTCACTAAGTTGCGGAGTGCCTCACTAGGGAGCTGAGGCTGGCCGCGAACCCGGATCCTCCGGTCTCAGCCTCCCGAATGCTGGGATTACAAGCGTGCGCCACCACGCCCGGCTCCAATTGATTGTTTTATTTTTGCAATTTTGAAAGATCCTAAACTCCCCTTTCAATTTTTTGGTAGTTTATTTTAGGCAAATTTGTTTTAATCTTTTTTAACGTTAAATGAGGGAGTTTCTCTAAATTTCTCAAAACATTTGGTTCTTTTATTATTTTTAAATGAAAAAATGATAGATGCCATCTACTTCTTGCTTAATAGATTCACTATCTTCTCATGTCACACATTAACTGAAGATTGTGTTGTGTCATTTTGTTTTGCTTTAGGATCCTTCTGTTACAATTCTTTTGCTTTTTTTTTTTTTTTTCTAGAGTCAGTCTTTGTACTTGTGTAGTTTGGTCTTCATATGCCTGTTGATCTTTGTATGCTCATGTTTAAAAGTAAAGGACTTCATATACAAAGCTATGATGACCAATCTCACTAACAGGTCCAGGAAGGGGGTGGGGAGAGTGGGTGGGATCCAGGGGATTCACACCAAGTACTGTGTGCAGATATGTTTGTGTCACATTGACCCTCACTATGATGTAGAATTATAGCGCATGTTTAAAAAAAATTATGGTGTACAGTTACAGTGCATGTTAAAAAAAAATATATATATATATATATAAAAGTAAAGGACTCAGTTGATTAATCTAGGCAGGAGATGTGGGTTTCTTCTATTTGGTGTATACCACTATACGGGGAGCTAGCTGTTAGGCTTTATAGGAGTGGAGGAGGCATGGTCGTTGGCAACTCTACTTCCTTCCCTACAGGATTTTTTTGTTTGCTTAGAGATAGGTCCTATGGTTTGGGGCTGGGCAAACGCTCAGCTGCCTGGCTCACTGGGTGCCACACGGTAGAAGGTGTGTGTCAAAAAAGGGGAGGCACTCACAGCTTTTCCAGATTTGAACTTTCCATCAAGCCCACTGGGTCCTCACTTCTCATCCTTGGCTGGCCAATTTGAAGCCCCGGGGTCTCTTTCGATGACTGGCTTTCTCTCTCCTTTATCAGTAAGCTTCCTTCTCGCAGGAATGTATTAGAAACTGTCTTCTGGAGGTGACCGAAGCAGCCAGGCCCCTCACACACTGTTTTATTCACGATGATGGGCTGTCTTGGTTTGTGTCCCTAGAAGAAGCACTTGAGATGGAGACTCGAATGCAAGCAACTTATTAGGAGACTGATCTCTGGAGAAAGAGAGAGTAGCACGGTTGGGTAAGTAGGACGGTAAGTAGGATGTGGTGGCAGGTGGAACCTGGCTGGAGTTCAGCCTCAGCCCCTGGGAAGCTCTGGGAGAGAAGGCTGAACATCCATAGCAGCTGGGAGAAGAGCACACTTCTGGTTAAATTGATCTGGGAGAGTCGTCAACAGCCTCTTTTTCTTTTTCTTTCTTTCTTTCTTTTTTTTTTTTTCTTAAGTATTAGAGGTTGAACCCAGGGCCATTCTATATCCCAGCAACATTTCACTAATTTGCTAAAGGTCTCACTAAGTTGCTGAGGCTGGCCTTGAACCTGCAATCCTCTTGTCTCTGTTTCCCAAGTACTAGGATTACAAGTATAAATCAACATGCCTGGCTCTTACCACCAGTTCTAACTACATGAGATTTCTTCATTTTTGAAAATCCTTGTCTGTTATTTTCATGTTGGGAGACGGACATATGTGGTCAGTGTTTTCCCTTGAACCAGCAGGTTTTTTTATATTTTTTTGGAAAGCTTTGCTCTTACCAAGAAAATAAAATGTTCTTGACTAGTATGTGTAAATCTGTTATTCAGAGAAAAAAAAAGATTTGAATTTCTAAATATCCCAATTCTTCTAGGAGAAAGTAGTTGCAGTATAGAAGCAACCAAATTCATTGACTACTTATAGTAGTGTTGGCCTTTTTCCAACAGCTGATGTCATTTAAGCCTATACCACTATTTTCATTTATGAACAGGTGAGAAAACAGGGACTGAATAAGAAGCATCTTGCTCAAGATTTTGTGGAACATAGTAGAACGCAGAGCACTGGGACATGTCTTATATTCTATCCCATTTGACACCACCTTTCAGCCTCTATGAATCAAGCAACTATACCTTCCCTCAGTAGCATTCATGGGACCTGAAATTCTGATAGCAGAGAAGCTGTCTCTTTGGCCAAAGATCTGTGCTTCTCCAAGATCCCATCTCATTGTTAAAGGAATACAGAGGCCGGGTGTGGTGGTGCACTCCTGTAATCTCAATATTTGGGAAACTGAGACAGGAAGATCACAGGTTCAAGACCAGCTTTAGAAAGTGAGCAAGACCCTCAGCAAGCCAACAGGACCCTGTTTCAAAACAAAACAAAACAAAACAAAAAAACAAAATAAAATAAAAAGATCCAGGGGTATAGTTTGGAGATAGGATGCCCCTGGGTTCAATCCACATCACCACACACATACACAGGCCATCTGCTCTGCATTTAAATATAACCTTTTATTTAATTCCCTAAACAACCTATTTTCATGTTATAAATTTTCAAATTCTGAACCATTAAGTAATTTTCCTAGAGTAAAATAAGTAGTAAATATTGGAGCTAGGATTTAAGTCCCAGCCTTTAGAATCTGAACCCCATGCTGTTCGCTAATGATCAGGTAGACATTAGTTCATGAGTTTGAAAGCCCCTTTGGTGTTTGCTGGATCTAATTAGGCCCAGACACAACATGGAGTTTAATCAGCTCATTGAACTTGTTTATTTCAAGTTTTGTAATGGATAGAATAATAGCCAATCACTGTAGTGCTGAGGTCTAAACAGTTTAATGATTCATGCTTGTTAGTGTCACCTGGATGAATCCATCAGACCCTCATGTGAGTCACTTATTACCCCTGAGAAGATGTGCCCATCAGTATACTGTTCTAATACAGTCTTCTCTGGGTCATATCTCTGATAAAACATTCTCTTGTAGGAATAAACCTGGACACATGATTATCCAAACCCTCTCATTTGCACCTCACTCTTAAATAAATGAGCAAACAAAAGCCTTCACATCTTTTCCAGAGTTTAAACTTAAAATATTTTAGAATTGTACAACAACCATTTGGCAAACCCATGAGGATCTTACCCTCCTTACATTCTTAGTAGGTTGCAGGATCAGGTCTCTAAATTGTTTTTAGGTCCTAGAGGAAGATAAGAAGCTCCTAAAATCAAATAATAGTTCTTGGGCATTAGTAGACCAGAATATTTTTCCCAGGGAATGACATCAAAATGATGAAACAATATCCCTCAGCATGTTTCAGCAACTTCATCAGGATAAAAGCAAGGACTGGCTCAAATCTGTTGTGTACACAGTAAATACTTTTGGAAAATTAGACTACATATATGAAATGCTTTGGACACTCAACAGTATGTTCACAGTTTTTCAACTGTGCAACTGATTGTATCTGAGTACTGTGATTTCTTTACTATGTCTTCTATGATTGTTGTAGCTTAAGTCTGGAATGTCTCCTAATAGCTCATGTGTCGAAGGCTTGGTTCCAATGCAGCAATGTTCAGAGAGTCAGTCAGTTCAGTCTCTCTCTTTCTCTGTCTCTCTCCCCCACCCTCTCCTTCCCAGCCACTGGGAGGTGAGCACCTTTGTTCTGTCACACCATTTCGCCATGACATGGTACTGCCTCACCTTGGATCAAAATAAAATTTTTTCTTCTAAGTTGTCTACATTAGTATTTTTTTTTGTCATGGAGATGGAAAACTGAACATTGGAAGGATATTATTACTTACTTATTATATTTACAAATAATATTGCAATGAAAATTTTGTGCACTCTTGTTCTTTATCTACTCAGAATAACTTCCTAGAAATGAGATCCAGGGATAGAGCAAAAGATAGTTGCATTTATGTTTTGTATGCATGTCGTCAGATTAACTTTCATAATGATCTCTACAAATTAACATGTCACCCAAATGGTTTGAGTTACAAGAGAATGCTTCTTCCCCTCCCCCTGAGAGTTCCTTCTAACTGAAGGGACTCAATTACCATAGCATTTTTGGCCTCTCTCTTCTCTGTTATATTCTGTCCTGGGGAAGAGTGAGTAATTCATCTGAATGATAAATTCTAGAAGAATCAACCGTCCGTACTCATGTTTGTTCCATCCTGTTTCATCTTGGAAATGAGCCCATCCACGGGAAAGCATACCTGCCCCCTTGCTTCTCCATGGAGTAACTCACACAGAGAGGCAAGGCCCGGCTGAGCACTGCGTGTGCCTAGGTAAGCAGTCTGCAGTGTCCACTCAGTTCTGAGCTTTAGTGTTAGGCAGATCATTTGTTTCCCACACACTATGATAATCCTCTAACTTAAGGAACAGAAGTGACATTTAAAAGAAACAGAAGTGGCATTTTAGTCTTCATGTCACTTACTTTTATTTTTCAGTTTATTTAGAACCTGCATGGGGAATCCAGGTGCTATTTATTATAACTCCTTTAAAACCTAGGCATTCTAGAGACCTGTTTCACACATCCGTAACAAACCAGGTTGTCACCAATGCTTTTAATACTTGTTGATGTTACAGCTGAACACTAATATTTCATTGTGTTAGGATGCTACTCTTTGACTATTAGTGTGACCTCACAACTTTTCAAATACTAAATGAATACTTTTAACTACTCATTTTTTCCCAGGTTCTATGGAGATGTGTATCTTTTTGTTATTGATTTATAAAAATGGCTTATAATTAAAACTATGAATGATGTCACAGTCACGTTTTCTAGATTTACTTGAGAAATGTATAATCAATTTATTTCAACTCTTCCTACGCTATCTATACCTTTCAACTGTGATTGAAGGATACCACAATTGGTTTACATTCATCCTTTCATAATTGTATTTCTCTGAGACCCTATCTTATTCTTGCTCTCCTCTGGGATGGTAGATTGGTCCATGGTTATGCAGGCATTATTGACACACTCATTGTAATTCCCAGTAATCACAACAGAAAAAAAAAGTCTCTAAATTTATCCAACCCACATACCAAAAGTATATGTGAAAAATGGAGTACTGGTAACTAGTTTTACTTCTTTATTTAGTCATACTAACATAGGAAAGGGTACTCTTTCTTTTACAAAGCCCCAACATAAAGCAGCCCAGTTCACTGAAATGGCTCATGGGATAGGGAATATTGTCTTTCCAGTTCTTTTTTATTTTATTTTATCTTTAAAGCAAATTTTATTGCCGTTCAGCACACATGCTGGTAAGTGAACAAATCATGTGTATTAGTCAAGTTTCAGTTGCTATAACAAAATATCTGAGGCTGGAAACTTTATAAAGAAAACAGATTTATTTAGCTCAGTTTTAGAGGTGGAAAGGCTGAGATATGATGACCTTATCTGATTGGACTTTGGTGAGGGCCCCCTTGGCTAGATTACAGCATGGTAGAGAAACAGAAAGGGAACCAGCCCTGTGTAGAAGAAACCAAGCACATGGAGTGGCCTTGCTTTACACAACCATCTCCAGAGAGACTAACTTAATTCCTTCTGAGGGCAACATCCCAATGACCTAGTTGCTTTCCATTAAGCTACCTTTGGAGACATACCATCACCACACTAGAGACCAAACTTCCAGGCACAGGAACCCTTGGGGAGCACTCAAACCATGGTAAGAAGCATGTATATGTGTGTGTATAGATTTGAATTACATTATATTCATGTATATACATACATGTGGTGCCTTTTAGACATTCTCTCGAACAACTACCACAATCCTGGTGCCTAAACCTAAAAGGATAGATGAGTTCTGTCTGCTTTTACACTTGAAATAAAAAGAATCACAAAGTATATACACATTTCATATCTGACTTCTTTTCCTCAATATTTTGTTTGTGAGTTTATCCATCCTATTAGCATTTCAATGTCAGCTATGGATTAATTCAGTGCATCCAAAGTTTTAGTTGTGTATCAAGTTTTCATTATTTTCTCATACCTACTGGTTCTATTATTTGTTCAATATTTTTTCTTTGAAATGAACCACTCTTTTAAACATAACCTCATTCTAAACATTGAAATCTATGAAACAATGAGGTTTCCTGGGATCATTTTAATGTTTCTAATACACTTAAAATGAACACTGTTAAAATTTTAAAAATATATATTTGTGCATGGAACATTTACAATCATTGCATACCACATCCTACACAAACTGGCAAAGAGAAAAGGACTCTTTGCAAATGAATTTCTAAAAAGGACATTTTTTTTTATTTCATTGTATTCTAAGGCTGATTGTTTGCCTGGCTTAGAAACTCACAAATCATATTTTATCAGTATCCTCCCTGTTGTTCAAATCCTGGGAAGCTTAATCAAACTGTCAAATCTTACAAAACAATGTAGAAATTGAGAATGGCAAATTTAGAAAAGGCAATGAAAATCTCAGCTGCCAATCTGCCCAGGAAAGTCACACTGTGTGACCAGAACACTCTCTCCCTGTAGACCAACCACCCCAGAAGCCAGCTAACAACCGAAGTTCCCTCTGACACTTATGCTCAATAATGACAGCTAAGACTCCTGGCCTGGCAGCAAGAACTCCTGTCTCTCTGAGAGACTTACAAATCACTTCTTCCGTAGAATGACTCCTTACTTGCGCTCAGCTGCCAGCAGCATTTCCCTCGTTTCCAAGTTTGGAGGTGGATCAAGGGGAGAAATGCCCAATTATTAACTTCATTCAATTTGGGGGGAAAATGGGTACCCAAAGAAGTCAATTAAGTATACCCTCATACATGATGTGGTCATGATTCTTCCACAGATTTAATTCTGAAGCATGTGTACATGTTTCCATTATATTATATGACTTTTCTAGCTAGAATATCATCCATCCACTTCAGTTTTCTGGAATTCAGTTTCTAAAGCTATAAAAAGATGCTAACTTTTTATTTTATTTTTTACTCACAGGAGCACTTGCTTAGGAGATATAAAATCTGAATCCTTGGGAAGTTTCAGTTCCAGTATGGGCATATGAGTCCATTTCAGTCTACTTCTCCTGCTCTTTACAAATAAAAGTTCTGGCCAAAATACATAAAAATGCTCATTGCTGGAAAATAAATTTAGATTTAGAGACATGACTGCATGAACTGAGTTTCCCTGTTTTCTTTTATACAGCTTTGTCCTTCTTGTGAGTTTCCAGTACAATAGAGGTGGTGCCAATAGCATAGACAGCAAATATTTTAATTAAAAAGCCTACATTTCTGGCAAGAAAAACTAGTAAAGACCAGCAAGACAATATCAAACATTTAACTTATGAGTCATTACAATGCCAAATTAAGAAGATAAATGGAAAATATTTGCAGATATATAGATAGATGATGATGATGATGACGACGACGACGATGATGATGATGATGATAGATTGATAGATATAGAAGATTCAAGAAGCTTTTTGATCCAAAATAGGACAAGTGAAGCAAAATCATAGACAAATCATAATCACATTGCTGTAAAATGTAAAATGAAGATGAAGGAAAAAACCAAAGGTAACTACAGAAAAATGATGTATTATACACAGGGAAACAATAATTTAGGTGTCTGTGGAATTCTCATCAGAAAAACATGAAGTCAGTAGAATAATATCTTAAAAGGTCTAAAGAAGTCAGGCACAGGGACACACACCTGTAATCTCAGTCCTTGGGAGACTGAGACAGGACAATAGTAGTTTTGAGGCCAGCCTCAACAATTTAGGCCCTCAGCAACTTAATGATAATCTGTTTTAAAATATAAATAAATAAATAGGAGTAGGGATGTATGTAGCTCAGAGGAAGACTATCCCTGGGTTCACTCTCCATTACAAAAAAAACAGGGCTGAAAAATAAAAAGAACTTTCAACTCAGAATCTATATCCAGTGAAAATATTTTTCAAGAATGAAGGTAAAATCACAACAACTTCAAGTAGAGAGAGAACTAAAAGAATCTGTCACCAGAAGAAAAGGAAGTTCTTTACTGGAAAGGAATTGCTATCATATGGATTATATCTATAAACAATAAAAAACCTATGCTAAGATTTTTACTTTCACCAGTCATATATATTTTATGTATTTATGATATATATATATATATATATATATATATATATATATATATATATATATACATATACATACACACATAGAGAGAGAGAGGACAAAATTCTTAAAAATAAATTAAAATGAAATACTAAAACTTATTAAAATATTTTAAATAAAAGTAAGAAGGGGACGTAGAAACAAGAATCGGTAGTTTATGAAAAGAAAATAACAGGGGGTGGGGTGGGCACCACAGAGCCGGCCGGCGGCCCTCAGGCCTTCCCCATGCCTGGGAGGTACAGCTGCCCTTGCCGAGGCTATGGCGGTGTGGTGAGGGAGCAGGACGAAGGAGGAGAGCTAGCTGTGGTCCCTGCCGGCCCCAGAGGGTGTCCGCTTCCCTCTGCGGGCAGGTGACCATATCCAGGCGGTCCGGAACGCTGTGTTTCAGCTGTCCAAAGACCCATATAATGTAACAGAAAAGACCGGAGGATCTGGGTTCGCTGCCAGCCTCAGCTACCTAGTGAGGCACTCCACAACTTAGTGAGACTCGGTTTCAAAATAAAGAATAAAAAATAGGGCTGGAGGTATAGCTTGGAGGTAGAATGTTCCTGAGTTCAATCCCCAGTACCGCAAAAAAAAAAAAATAAATAAATAAATAAATAAAAATAATAAAAAAAGAAAAAGTCAGAAAACATTAAGCAAATAGAAGTGTGGAGCTGATTAAGCAAGATGAACATCTCTGGAAGCAGTTATGGAAGCCCTGATTCTGCAGATATATCTAATGACTTTAAGGAACTTTGGACAAAACTAAAAGAGTGTCATGATAAAGAAGTACAAGGCTTACAAGTAAAAGTAATGAAACTGAAAAAGGAAAGAATTTTAGATGCACAAAGACCAGAAGAATTCTTCACCAAAAATCAACAGCTGAGAGAACAACAAAAAGTCCTTCATGAAACCATTAAAGTTTTAGAAGATCGGTTAAGAGCAGAATTATGTGATCACTGTGCAGTAACTGAAGAACATATGCAGAAAAAGCAGCAAGAGTTTGAAAATATCCAACAACAGAATCTTAAACTTATCACTGAGCTTAGTGAGTTTCTTTTCTTCATTTAGTATGTAAAGCATAATGTATTATTGTTAAAACCCATCAGTATATTGATAATCAGATGAACTATTTATATATTTTTTTCTTATTTAGGCAAAAGTTCAAATGTCTTTCCCCCCTTTTTTCATAGATTTAATCTTGTGTTTATTTTAATGGGTGGTAAAAGGCGCAAACTGTGCCTTTTATACTGTTTACATTGGTCTTAAAGTTTTACCAGTTCTAAGACAAGAAGCATATTTCTAGACATGTCTATATTTGCTTCTTTGGTTTTGTCTTTATTTCATATAATTTGACTATACAAGAAAGTAAAACACAAAGCTTAGTATTTTACAAAAATGTATACTTTTGGTTTTTATGACATACTATTATGAGTATACTTATCCCTCTTAACCTACTTAATGTCAGATTTTCATATATTCTTTGACTTACTCTCATATCCTTTTTCTCTTCTAATATCACTCCTAGCATTCTTCTCTTTTAACTACTTATATCTCATAGTGACCATGACCTGAATTCTCCTAAGCAACTCATAATCAATGTATGCAAAATCTAATTATCTTCTTTTTCAAACTATTTCCATCTTCTATTTTATTATTGTTGTTGTTAATTGTATTGCTGTCCTCTGGTTACTTAGCAAGAATATATAAATATATGTTCATTATTTTAAAATGAGGTAAGAAAAAATATAGTTTTATTCTGTGCCTAAAGGTTAAAAAAAAAAGAAAATAACAAAATTATAATTCTAAATCCAACCTCATTAGTCATTCAATTTGATATGATTCTGAAGAGACCAATTAAGGCACAGAAATCATGAAATTGGTTAAAAAAATGAAGACCCAACTATATGTTGTCTGTGAAAAATATCGATTATAAGTAAAAGATGATAAAGCATACAGCATGCAAACATTACTCGAAAGAAAGAGTGGCTATAAGTATACTACAGAACAAGCAATATTGTGAAAACTAAACAAGAATGAAAAAATTTAAAAAGGACAATTAAGTGAGAATATTTAAAAGTCAAAATCTGTATTATGTCAACAGAGCTTCAAATTATTGGGTCAAAAACTAACAGAACTGAGCATAGTTGAAAATTTCAGCATTCTTTTCTCATCAATCAATATAGGCAGAAAAATCAGTGTGGATCCTAGAAACCTTGGACAATATGAGCAACTAACTTAACCTGATTGATATTTATGTAACACTCCACCCTCCAAAATTTAAAATGCACATTCTTTTCCAATGTATATTAAGGGACAGCCAGACAGACAAAATTTTGTACTAGGATACAAACCATAAAAAGTGTAAAAGAACTTAATCAGACAAAGGATGTCCACTAACCATTAGCAGAATTAGATTGGAAGTCAATGTCAGCAAGATATCAGGAAAATCCCCAAATGTTAGAAATTAAAGACTTCTAAGTAGCATAAGGCTTAAACCATTATTCACACAGAAAACATTTGAAATTAGCCGAGCATGGTGCCACATGCCTATAATCCCTATAGTTGGGAGACTAAGACAGGAGGATTCCAAGTTTGACGCCAGTACTCAGACACATAGAAAGACACTATTTCAAATTAAAAAATGAAAAGGTCTGGGGGTGTAGCTCATTGGTAAAATGCCCTTGAATCCAATCACCATTACCACACAAAATTTGTTAATTAAAAGAAAATGAAAATACAACATATCAAATTTGTGGGATATCACTAAATAAGTACTTACACAAAAACTTAACTAATTCAAACTGATTATCACACCAATAGTTTAAGTTTCCACCCTAGCAAACTAGTAGGCTTGAATTAAATCCAAAGCAAATATAAAAAGGAAATAATATAGGTAAGTTGATTAAGTTGAAAACAAAACAAAATAAAAAATCGATGAAACCAAAACTGGTTCTTTGAAAGACAATTAAATTTTATATTCCTCTATACAAACTTTACAAGAAAAAAAAGGATAATGTAAGAGGGACTATTGCTATTAACTCCAGAGATTTTAAAAGGATAATAAGAAAATATTTCAAAAGATTTTATGCCAATTTATGTGAAAGTAAGATAAAATAGGTAACTTAGATATCCTTATTAAAGAAATTGAATTCATAACTGAAACCATTCTACAAAGAAAACTCCAGCACAACATGGCAGTACATATCTATAATCCCAGTACTTGGGAAGCTGAGACAGAGGATTACAGGTTTGAGGACAGCCCAAGCAATTTAGTAAGACTCTCAGTAACCTGGAAAGACCCTGTTTCAAAATAATATTAAAAACCTTTGAGTGTAGCATGCCCTTGAGTTCAAATAACACAGAAAGCAAGCAAGCAAGCAAGCAAGAAAGAAAGGAAGAGCTCCAGATTCTTTTGAAAATTCCATTATATATTGGAAAAAATACCAATTCTATGCAAATTCTCCCAAATCTCTTTATGACACTGAGTTCATCTTGATACCAGGTCTAGACAAAGTAATTACAGAACAAACAAAAGTCAACATGCCCACAATGTTAGCAAATCAGATCCAGCAATATATAAAAATAGATCAAGCAGTGTTTATGTCATGATGCAAGGCTTGTTTAATATTTAAAATAAATTATACTGGCAATATTAAGTATAACAAAGATGCAAACCAACCAGAACTTGCATGTGTCACTGACGAGAATCCAGCATCATACTAGTACCTTGGAAAATAGTTGCAGTCTCTTATAAGAGCAGACACACACTTGTTATAGGACGAGAAATTCTACTTCTTGACACTCAAAAGATAAAGACTTATATTCACATCAAAATAGGAAAATGTTTAGAGCAACTTCATTAATATTCTATAAAAACTAGAGTTATGGTTAAAGAATGTCCCCTGAAGAGCTGGTATATTAACATTCAGAGTTGATATAATTGAGCCATGAGGTTATAGTCTTATCAGGGGACAAGTCCATTATGGTAGACTTCTTGGGTGGTAACCTAGGGTGGTGGGTGTGGCTGGAGAAGGTAGATTTCTGGGGGTGTGGCCTTAGGGACTGTGCTTTTGTCTATGAATCCTCTTGCTTGCTTTTTCTCTCTTGCATCTGGCCTCCATGATGTAAGAGCAGAGCCCTTGTGCTCTCTCCCTTTCTCTGCTTCCTGCCGCCATTTTCTGAGTTCCACAGACCTGGTCTGGCATGGACTGAGCCCTCAAATCTCCTAAAAACCATGAGCAAAAAATAAAATCTTCCTTTAAGTTGTGTGGTTAGTTGTTTTGGATTGTAACAATGAGAATGTTGACCGAGACAACTAGAAACAACCAAAAACTATCCTCCAACTTGTGAATGGATAAGCAAACTATGATACATCCATACGAATGAACACCAGTCAGGAAAATAAAAGGATACACTAACGCATAATATCAAACATGGATGAATATCAGATGCATTATTCCAACTGATAGAAGCCAGATGTTTTAAAGCTCTAAATTGCCTGGTTCTATTTGCATAGAACTCTGGAAAAGGCAATACTATAGAAAAAGAAAGTAGATTCATGGTCTGTAATACTGTACCATACATCTCTCCTTAGATCTCCTTTATCCTTAACAGTGTTATTTTAGAAAAATGTTTAATAAAACAGAAAACACCCACGATTTCCTGCTGTTTGGAGGGGGAAAAATAGGTTACGAAGTACAAAGTGTACTTCCATGCTGTGGTAGGCAGAATAATGCTCCTGCTCCCCCTCTGGAAGATGCCCACACTAATCCCCGTAACCAATGAAGGTGTCAGGTCATATGGCAATAGGGGCTTTGAAGATGTCATTACAACACCCGGGCAGAGGGATGTCGTTTCATCCGGGTGGACCCAATCTAATCGTGTTACTCTTTCAAGATGGAGAACCATTTCTGGCTATAGGAAAAACACAAAGGTGTCAGGGAGATGCTACTTTACTGGCTTTGAAGACTGAGGAAAGGGGACTAAAGCCACAAATGCAGGAATCAACAGGAAGCTGTAAAAGGCAAAGAAATGGCTTCCCTGCTATAACCACCCTCCCACCTCCCACCCCCTTCCCCAAGCCGGGACAGCCCTGCAAAACCTTGACTTTGTCGCTGGGAATCCTATGTCAGACTTCTGAATAGGAGAGCTCTCAGATGATTAACTTGTACTGAGTCACTATGTGTGTGGAAATCTGCTACATCAGCAAAGAAAAAAAATATATGTGTCCCAATTTTGCTAAGAAATATATGAATATTTCATATTAGAGAAGAGGAACATATTTGGTCCTGTCTTAGCAGTGGCCTTCTCAGAAATTATGAGAAATTTTAATATTATTCATCACATATTGAGAAGTTTTTGTCTGAATTTTTTCAAGTAGAATATATTAAATTTATAACCAGAAAACACATTAAATAATTTTTTAAAAAAATAACCTCATTTTAGTGAGCCAGGTCTGCTGACATACGATTGCAATCCCAGTACATGGGGAGCTAAGGACAGGAAGATTACAGGTTCACAGCCAGCCTCAGTAACTTGGCAAGACCCTCCCCAACTTAGTAAGAGCCTGTTTCAAAATAAAATAGGGCTGGTGTATAGTTCAGAGGTGGAATGTTCCTCAGTTCAATCCCTAGCACCCCAAAAAAGATAACCTCATTTTAAATCAGCTTTTTTGGGGAGGCAGATACTAGGGGTTGAACAGAAGGGCACTCTACCACTCAGTTATATCCCTAGTCTCTTTTACTTTTTATTGTGAAACAGAGTAAAGCAAGTTGCCCAGATTGGCATCAAAATTGTGATCCTCCTTCTCAGCCTCCGGAATAGCTGGAATTACATGTGTGAGCCACCACCATGACCTGTTTAAAAATAACCTCATTTTAGCGAGGTACTGTTGGTATACATCTAGGTGGTATGGACTCTGAATTCATACTGATGACCACCTTATTATAATGCCTGACTCTGAAGTCATGGATGTGACTGAATATCATTTAAATACCTGTAAATCCTGTCACTGACGCATAGGAAGAATACAGACACAATTTTAAAAAGAAGGAGAAAATAGATTAGTTGAATCTAATCAAGTGGTAAGGTGATATCTACATGGAGATATAAGAAACAGGCAGTATAGAAAATGAGTCTAGGAGAGGCAGGTTATGAAGTGAGAGAGAAAGGGCAGGAGGAACAAGTAAAATATGGTTCATTCTGGCTGTTGCGAGCTGTGCCAAGATTCCCCTGAGCATCCTAGATACAAGATTCTCACTGCACTAAAACCTTAGACAGCTGAGAATGTAACTTCAAGAATTATTTGAAAGGGTTACCTGAAATATTTTGGCTTAGCATAATTATTTCATTAGCTGGTAGCATCTTGTAACACAGGGAAGATTTAGAATTAAATATAGAAATGTGTAATAGCATCCAAGGCATAAAAATTAATATTTTCTCTTAAATTTATGCATATTTGGTGTGTTTGAGAATGTATAATGAACTTAATTCGGTATATTAAAATAATAGCTTAGACTTAATTCCAATTCAAAAATTAATGTGCAATTGAGTCCTTGGTTTGGACTTTTGATTCCTTTTACTAATTAAATCATACCTCTAAAAACTACAAAAGAATATGATAACAAATAATTAATATCCCCATATTTTTTCTCTTTATTCCCTTTACCAGCTTTTTTCTATCTTTTGGAAGAAATATGGTTTAAGATTTTTTTTATATATTCACAGTCTTATTATTTTTAAATTGAAATCTTACTAAAATAGTCTAAAAAGTATTAAAACACTAAATAATACTTAAGATTCACCATATATATAAATTTATGTTATTGAATTCATAAGAATAGCTTAAATACTTAATTGAAGTATTTATAAGGAAATAGAATACATTACATTTATATATGCAATTTAAAATATTTAAATTAGTTTAATTAACAAAATTGCAAATAGGGCCAAATAATAATTACAGTGAGCCAGGCGTGGTGGCGCACGCTTGTAATCCCAGCATTCGGGAGGCTGAGACCGGAGGATCCGGGTTCGCGGCCAGCCTCAGCTACCTAGTGAGGCACTCCGCAACTTAGTGCGACTTGGTTTCAAAATAAAGAATAAAAAATAGGGCTGGGGGTATAGCTCAGAGGTAGAACGCCCCTGAGTTCAATTCCCAGTACCGAAAAAAAAATAATAATAATTACAGTGAAATAGTAGCATATTTACTATACTGTTTCTTCTTATATAACACTCAAGAAAACTCTATTTTTTGGCCCTACTAATAGTTTGGTTGGGATCTTATAGTTGAGTTCTTGCCTATGTGGACCTGTCATTTTGGTCTCAGATGATTAAGGACAGAAGTGGAAACAAGATACACTGAGATGGGAAAAATTGCAAAAAGAAAACAGCCCAGATCTTTTAGACATCTTTGAAGAAGATACATCCAAGAAAGCCATCTAACCTGTATCAGGCTGTGACTAGAATGAGAAATGTCCCTATTATCCAATTTAGTATCTAATATTTGAAAGTTTGTTACTGCAGCAAAACTGAGCTTAGGCTAACTAAAATACTAATCAAAGACTTCTTTTTAAAAGATCATTGAAATCTACTAAAATTACCAATAAAAATTTGATTGTAAAATTGAACTTAAGCTCTTAAGGAATAAACAGGTATTTAAAGCTGTAATTCTAATAAATTTAAAACTTTTCACCTCTAATTTTATTATGAAAATTATCAAGTCTATAGAAAAGTTGAAAGATATTACAGTGAGTACACTAAACACTTCACCTAAAATCTATAGTTACAATTTAACATGGTATTTTTATCAAACACCTATCCCCATCTCCATCTATCAAGCAGTCATCCATCTTTGATACATCTCATAGCAAGTCAGACAACAGCACATTTTCCTCAAAATACTCAGCGCGTACATCATTAACTGTACCTCAGTAGCCAATATTTTTCTTTTGAGATAAAAATCTGTGTATAATGATATGCACATATTCCAAGTGACAAGAAGGCACTTATAAAACCCCAAACCCTACCAAGATCCAGGACACTTCTATCATTATGAAAAGTTCCCAGACAAGCCCCATATCCACATCCAGAGGCAAGCAGTATCCTGGATCTTGCCACCATGGTTTTCTTTGCCTTTCCAGAACTTTATGCAAATTGGATCATGTGGTATATATGCATTTGTGTAAGACTTCTTTCACTCGGCAAAATGATTTTGAGATTCACCCATGTATTGCACATGTCAGTAGTTTCTTTCTATGACTGTTGAGTACTATTCTATTGTTCATGCATTTTCTTAGTGGTAGATTCTTTAACTGTTTCCAGGTATGGATTATTATAAATAAAGATGATATTAATATTTGTCATGCAAATCTTTTATGACGTATGTTTTCATTTTTCTTTGGGCAATATGTAGGACCTGAATTACTGGGTCTTTGGGAGGGGGCATGTTTAGTTCTATAACAAACTTCCACATCTTTTCCTAAAGTAGTTATAGTCTTTATATTCTCACCAAAAACTTATAAAAGTACTATTTATTCCACATATTTACCAACATTTTTACTAATCTTTTTGTACTAGGGATTGAACCCAGGGGCATTCTACCTCTGAGCTACACCCCCAGCACTTCTGATTTCTGTATTTTAAAACAGAGTTTTTCTAAGTTTTTGAGAGTCTTGCTAAGTTGCTGAGGCTGGTGCTGAACCTGCAATCATCCTGTCTCAGTATCCCAGATACTGGGGTTATGGATGTGTGCCACCATGCCCAGGAATGTTCTTAATTTTAGCCATACTGGTGAGTATATAGAGAAATTTCATTATGCCTTTTATTTCATTTCCTTGGCTACTAATGATGTTGATTATTTTCCTTTGTAAAGTGTCTGTTCAAATATTTTCACCCATTTTTCTGTTGAATGGTTGGTCTTTTTGTTACTAAGTTGTAGGAGTTTCTTAAATATCCAAGACACTATTCCTTTATCAGATATATAGTTTGCAAATAATTCCTCCCAAATTGTAACTTACCTACTCATTTTCTTAATGTTATTTGATGAGTGCATTTCAATTTTGAGAAAGCATAATTTATCAATTTTTGTCTTCTGGTCATCACTTTCTGCATCCTAAGAAACTTTCACCTCCTCTAAATGATGTAGACAGCCTGATATTTTCTTGTGAAATTTTTGTAATTCTTTTATGTGTCGCTACGTGCCCCATCTCTAATTGACTTTGTGTTTAAGTGCAAGAGAGCATTTGAGGTCAATTATTTTCCCATATAAAAATTAGTATATTCTAGTGTCATTTCCCTTCCCCATTGGATTTCTTTGGCACCACTGGCAAATATCAAATGACTGTGAATATTAAATTTAAAGCCAAAGTATTTTGGTGCATAAAAAATGCCCTCAAAGATACTATAAAGTATGCAATAAAGAAATGGTAAAAAAAAAGAAAATTGTTTTGTAAGATCAGGCACAAAAGATCCTTGGTTCCTCTGTCTCACTATCTCATTTCTTGGAGACACCATAGAGGAAGGCAAGAAGGCTATAAAAATGAAACAACAGATACCACGATGCTAGAGGACAATAGATTCCTGTGCCCAAGCATGGCATGGGAGCCCTAGGATGAGTACCACAGACCCTATCATGCCATAGGAGTAGTATGTGGTCTCCCAGATAAAGGCAAGAAGGAAGGACAATTAAGACTAACCTGAGCCGGGCGTGGTGGCGCACGCTTGTAATCCCAGCATTCAGGAGGCTGAGACCAGAGGATCCGGGTTCGAGGCCAGTCTCAGCTACCTAGTGAGACACTCCGCAACTTAGTGAGACTCGGTTTCAAAATAAAGAATAAAAAAATAGGGCTGGGGGTATAGCTCGGAGGTAGAATGCCCCTGAGTTTAATCCCTAGTACTGCAAAAAAAAAAAAAAAAAAAAAAAAAAGACTAACCTGCCCAGAAGGGTAACTGAGCGTATCACAGTGAATACAAGAGTACAAGGAAATAGGGTATCAGAGATGAAAGGCAAACTAGTTGCTATGGTTAGATCTAGAATGTCCCCAAAAGAGTTCATGTATTAATGTTCAGATATGATGTCATTAAATAATGAGGGTTCTAAACACAACAAAAGATAAATCCGTCATAATGGATTTACTGGGTGGTAAGCTAGACTGGTGGGATACGGCTAAGAAGATGGGTCTCTGGGGGTGTGACCTTAGGGATTCTGCTTGTGTCTTTGAATCCCCTTGCTTGCTGGCTCTCTTGCTTCTAGCCTTCATGATATGAGATCAGAGTCCTTGTTCTCTCCCTCTCTCTGCTTCCCCTGCACATGCCCTGAGATCCACAGACTCCAGTTTCACGTGAACCAAACCCAAAATCTCCAAAAAACTGTGAGCAAATAAATTTTCCTTCCTCTTAATTGTGCGGTCAGTTGTTTTGGATGGTATCAGTGAGAATGTCGACAGAGACTCTAGTTAAGTCTAGGAACTTAAATACACCCAGAATACATTGGAGAGATAATTCAAATTGACCAAAACATAGACTTTAACTGTATCAATGGACTAGAGGTTTTAAATAGAAATGAACTTGTGTTTGATTTCCCATACATTTTTTTTTTTTTTTGTAGTACAGGGGATTGAACTCAGGGGCATTCTACCTCCAAGCTACACCCCTAGCCCTATTTTTTATTCTTTATTTTGAAACAGGGTCTCACTAAGTTGCAGAGTGCCTCACTAGGTAGCTGAGGCTGGCCGCAAACCCGGATCCTCCGATCTCAGCCTCCCAAATGCTGGGATTACAAGCGTGTGCCACCACGCCCAGCTCCTATACATATATTTCTAAGATAACATTTGTAGCTATCAGGCATTCATTATTTTGGTGCTTTAAAAAAAATATCAGTGGTTTGAGGGCAAAGTAAAGCCAAACAACAAGATCATGAGGAATCTGAATAAAGTAAGGGAAATACTACAAAGAGGGGAAAAATACAAGAAGGATTATGGCTTCTTGACAACTCTATCAACAGGAACAGGATGCTTGTAATGACAAAGGGACTCAAAACAAAGAAAGGCCAGATCATGGATCCCATCAAATGCTTGATTCTTATTAAGACCCTAAGAACTACACTCTAAAAATGTATCCTTCCTTTCCTACATGGCCTGTATCACAGCCTATCCAAATAGCTGATACAAGAAAAATTCTTTTTTATAGAAAAACTCCAGTCAACTAAAGTAGAAGAAATACTGAAATAGAATAGCCCTATTTTACAACTTCTATGGATGACAATGGTTTTAGATGATAATTAGTGATCAGTAAACTCATGAAGTATAAAACTTATGGGAAATTTTATAAGAACAGATCAAGCTGATAGCACTTAAAACCATTAATTTTTTGTTAAGATTGACATCACAAGAGTATGCACAACATCACAGCCAGAAAATGTGTGCCTCTGGATATGAGGTAATAAGAAGTAATTCATATGACCTATTTTTGCCATTAAAAGTAAAAAAAAAAAAAAATGCATTTGTCCTGAATCAGAGCAAGCTTCTAAATCCACATGCAAGTTTTAGAAAGTAGCAATAGAAGAAAATGAAATGTGTTAATGTCATGGAAACCTAGAAAATAGGAAATTCTATAGGGAAAAAAATCAAGTTTATATAACATTAAAGAAAGAGAAATAAAAGGAGAGAGGGCCCTACATATTTCTTTAAAAATGATTAAGCCCATTAATCCAATGTAAAATATGGACCTTGGTTTTCATAAAAAAGGAGGGAAGAAAAGAGAAAAGAAAGAGAAGGAAAGAAGGAAGAAAAGAAAGAAAGGGAAGGAGGAAGGAAAGAATGAAAGGAAATTCATGAGACAATCAAAAAACTTAAATATTGATTAGAACTATGCTATTAAAGAATCTTGATACATTTTTAGGTGTTCCGAAAGTTGTGGTAGCCTTAAAAAGCCTTTTTTGTTTTAATGTCATGCACTAAAGTATGTATGAATAAAATCATATGATAACTCGGACTCACTTCAAAATAATCTAGTGGTGGAAGAGGAAAGAGGGAGAAAACATGGAAGAAGTTTTTCCCTCCCTGTTACTGTGGAAAGTCTGAGGTGGGTAAGTAGAGATTCATCATCCTATCCTGCCTGCATTTGTTTCTGTTTCACAATAAAAAGTTTCAATTGCTTTAAAGGCAGCCAGTCGAATAAAGATAGAATTAGGATGGTTTTACTTCTGAGTATTTGTTTGGGAAAAACTGCCTTTGTTTTCAAGATGAAGAGAGTAAATACCAAGAGTTGCTGTTAAGTGTTAAAAGAACATTGACAATAAAAAAGATTCACTAGAGCCTTTTGCAGCACAGTGTTTGTCCTTTTGATTTGGCCCACAGAGCAATAGCAGTCATTGTTTTTGCACCATGGGATTTGGATGCCCAACAAAAGAAAATACCCATTTTGATGTCAAAGCTGTGCCTCTGCGATGACGGATGTGGAGCATCTGTGCCTGGTCCTCTAAGAGTTCACCCCCACTTCATACCTGCATCTGTAGGAGACATTTCCGGTGGGTAATTGGAAAATGCCTTTGATTCTGAACTCTACTCTGCATCTCATTTTTATGCCTGAAATCGCAACTGTTTTATAAATAAACTGTGATTCATTCACCATCCTTTCAGTGAGAGATGGAATTGGGCTTTAAAAACTTAAGCCTTAAACCAGCTTAGCTACAGAGAGAGGAGATACACAGCCCAGATCCTGAACAGAGGCTCCTGGTTCACTCCAGCATGGAGAGGAGGCAAGTGCTGTGTGGGCAGACTCATGGTTACAACTGCTTTCTTCGCTTTCTTCGGAGACTTGGTCCACACCTAGAGGCCAGCTAATTGTCCTTGTCTAATGAAATCTCTCTCTTTTCCAAAATTGAGCTGGGGATGTTAACTCTCTTCTGGCAATTAAGTAAGTGAAAACTCTTGTTAGGTACCCCATTCAATTCAACACAAAATAGATTTCAACTCCACACATCTCAGAAGGGTTCAGTCTTTAATGAGACACTTCACTTTCTTCCTGTCATATTTTGATCTCTTATACACAGATGTTTCCATTTGTCAAGACCAGTGCTTGCTTGGGGGGGCAGTGAAGGGGTTATTAGGGATTGAACCCGGAGGCATTCTACCTCTGAGCTATACCCCTAGCCCTATTTTATTTTTTGTTTGGAAACAGTCTCACTAAATTGCAGAAGGCCTAGGTGAGTTTCTGAGACTGGCCTTACCTGTGATCCTCCAGCCTCAGCCTCCCAAGTACTGGAATTATAGGTGTGTGCCAGCCACAATGCCTGGCAGGGCCTGTGTTTTCTACCTATGCTTTTTCCCATTAAGATCATCCAGCCAACAAGCACTGAAAAAAATATAGAATTTTATGTTTCAAAATACTTGAATCATATAATCTAGCATTTTCCAAGGTATTTTCAATAATATCTTTTCACTCTTTGGAAGAGAAAGTGGAAAAATCACTCAAATAAATTTATAAACCTTAACCAAACTAAAATAAGCAGGTCCTATTTAACCAAAGTATTTAATGTTAATGTGCCCCCAAATTGCTAAAGCAGGCACAGATAATGTATTTTTTAAAATTTTATTTGACTATATGCTTCTTACTTTTAAAGAATAAAATCATTTGTGAAAAGAATTTATTCTAATTCAATCCCTTATTGTAGAGACAATGAAACCAGGGACCAGGGAGACTTCAGGTCTTTTCCAAGGACACAGAGCAAATCCACCTTCAAAGTGAAGTCCCTTCCCATTCCTTGACCCGTTTATCAGAGCCTTTCCCACTGCTTGGTACTCTTATCATAACACTAACTGACACTGGAAAGAATGAACTCTGATAGCTTCTGCATTGCTCATTAAATTTTAGCCTCCCCATAACTCTGAGCTTCAGAGGAACAGCAATTCTGTCTTCATGAAGGTATTCCATAAACATGGGCAATTAAAATTATAATTAATAAACAAAAAAGAAGTACCTGAAGGTCTGATAAGGTACAGAACCCCAGGCCTCATCCCCAGTGATTCTGGAGGTACAGTCTTAGATTCTTCATTATTATTAGTTTTTTATAAGTAACCCCCACCAGTATGGATTCTGGGCAAAATGTTGATAAATACTCATGTCATCTCCACGCCCCTCAAAGGGGTAAGGGGAGAAACTGAGGCCCACAAGGTGATCCAGTGGTCATATCTGAGCTTAAATCCAGCCCCCTGACATGTTCTTCCTACCACCATGTTCAGTCCTGTCAATGGGGCACACACCAGTGTTGGGGGAGTCCCTCCATATCTCTCTCTCTCTTTCTCTCATACACACACACACACACATCATTGTGACCGCCCAGAAAGTTCCTTGGTGCTTCTTCAGAAATCAGTCCCTGCCTGCACCCACTCACAGAAGCAGCAACCCTTCTGAGGTTCTCCCCCATAGATTTGGGTGTGACTTTTGAAGTTACCATATTTACATCAAGACTAAGTGGAATGATTTTCTCGTGGTCAATGGCCAACTTGGATCTGGCTTGCCTTTCTAGTTTGTCTTCTTTTAGTTTTTTCTATCACTAACATCACCTGTGGCCATTTGCTAACGAAATTTGGTACCTGGGATATTTTGACTTTATGAATAAGGATTTGAGTTTTGGTGCCAAACCACACAATAATTATAATCCAAAGGTCTGATTATTATCTGATCTTGACCAAAAATGAATATGAAGCTGTCTACAGGGTTTTTATTTTGAGGGATGTGCAGAAATCGGAGAGGGAGAAAAAAATACTACAACCACTAAGAAGATTGAAAAGCTATTTTTTCAACTATACCCCATGAGTCCTTATTCAATATACAGGTTAATTCATGTGTAAATGAGCACTTAATTTAAGAACATAGCAAAATACCCTTGAAACAATCTGAGCATTGGAGTCAGGTAAGTCTGGATTTCATCTTTAGCAGCTGTCTAATTTTTATATTTCCTATAGCCTTTTGGAGGCTGGTTATACATCCACAAAACGGGAATGATCATCTATATTTCTTGACACTGCAAGAAATGTAAAAATTTTACATACCTTGCAAAGGATCGACTATATAGTGACACTCCAGACATCATGGATATCATCATTATGCTACGTCCTACTTTGCTATAGTTGTGGCATTATAATGATGCTATTAGGCCTATTAAAATGAATTTGTTCAGCAGAAAAACAAGCTTTAAAAAAGAGCAGGACCTTCTGAACAGTTCTATCCTAATTCATTTCAGTTGAAGTAAATTTGGGGTGCAGTTGGAAACCACTTAGTGCTTTCCAAGTTTCTAGACCACATATGTAAGAGGAAGACTCAAGATTTTCAAGAAACCAGGTGTGGTGGTGCCTGCTTATACACCCAGACTTGGGAGGCTGAGAAAGGAGGATCACAGGTTTGAGATCAGCCTCAGCTATTCAGCGAGGCCCTCAACAATTTAGTGAGACCCTATTTCAAAATAAAGAAATAAAATAAGGTTATGGGTATAGCTCAGAGATAAAATGCCTCTGGGTTCAATCCCCAGTACCATGAAAAACAAAACAAAACAAAAAAAGAAAATAAAAAATGTCAAGAAAGGAATGTAGAAAGAAAAAAAAAAGCCATCATTTGCCACTTGATTTCCTGGAGGTTTTTCTAAATTTTAGAGTTATTTCTCTTGGTCAGGTCTTTTTGTTGTCTAGGAAATGGCAAGGAATAAAACTGTAGGTTAAATCATCTAAGAGAAAAACTTGCAAGTAAATGTTGTGTGTGATGTTCTAATTATGACGTCTGATGAGCTGGAAAGCTTAAGTCATGATATTCAAACTTGCCCTTCCTTTCTCTTCTATTCTTCAGAAAGAGAACTCATGACAAATATCAGTTTCTGCACCTGTCAAAGACTCCATCCAAACATTTGTTCTCTACCATTTTTAGCAAAAGATCCACAGCCCAACAGCTATGGAATCAAAGAAGGCTTTGAGATTCTCTAACCAGTTCCCATTCCTATCAAAAGGAAAGAATTTGTACATCAAAAAATAATAATAATTCTCCTATACACTCACATGTATAGTTCTCTTTGGTAAGTCACACACCCTCCAGCTACCTCTGTTTTGTGGTGCCCCTGTGATAGACAGTTCTGTGCACCCTGATGACATCTCATCTCAATAGTAAGATGTATCTTTCTGCTTTTTCACACCAGGTCCTTCTCCAAAGCTATGGGAGTCTACTCAGCATGATTGTAGTCCAGATGTGTAGGGAAATTAATGTTCCAGGGGTAGTCTTCAACAAATGGAGAAAGATCTGAAGCCAGTAGATAAAGGTCCCAGCCTCCGGGTGTTTGGATGCACAACTGTGTGTGAAATGACCCAAAGCATCCTCACCTGGTCTTTCCCTCCTTACCTGTCCCTCTCTCCTTGTTCTCTTACCCTTAACTTCCTGAGATCACCTCCCAAATAAAGTATCTGCACCTGAATCTTTGTCTTGGTCTCTGATTTGGGGAAGACCCACAAAAGGATAATCTCCTTGTTATGGTTTGGATATAGAATTGTCCCTTGAAGAGCTCGGGTACTGTATTTCAGAGGTGATATAACTGAATCATGAGAGTTCTAATCTCATCAACGGGTGAATCCATTGTAATGGATTTACTGGGTGGTAACTCAGGCAGGTAGAGTGTGGCTGTAGGGGGTGTTTCACAGGAGGTGTGGCCTGGGGGGATTAGACATATATCCATGGGCCCCTTTCTCACCAGCTCTCTCATTCTCTCTGTTTCCAGGTTCTGTGATGTAAGAGCAGAGCCCTTGGGTGTTCACTCTCTCTTCTCTTTCCACTGAGATAAGTGTTCATTTCAGGCAAAGACTTCTCATTTTCCACTGTACCTCTCCGTATTTTGCTTGGCATAATTAGTTTTTTATAAATAAAAACAATGATTAAAGTGGATACAAATAGAAAATTCACAAGAAATAGCTAAAAAAAAAAAAATACCAAAGCATTCCTCTTCTGAGTAATCAAGGATGTGACTTAAAACAATGAGATATTTTTATAAGTCTAAATAAAAATGTTCTATTCTCAATAATGTAGCAGGAGCACAGTGGATTTTTGTAAACAGGTACAAATCTTCTAGACAACGATTTGGTAATATGTATCAACAATAATAAAAAATGTTCATATTCTTTGACATAGTCATATTACAATTGAAAATTTATTCCAAGGAAATGGTATAAATAAATGCATGGAATGGCTCTGTGCATAAGTATTTTTATTGAGGCTATATTTGCGCAGTACATATTGAGTGCAGACAAATAAATAATGCTATATTCACTTGTGTGAAAGGGATTAAAAACAATGCTTATACAGACCAAGTAGCACCAAGCAACTATAACCATGTTATAAAGTTAAATTGCAAAGTCATGCTGCATTGCAAAATATATGTATTCTGTTGTTGCAAATATGAAAAAAAGGTATTTAAAATAAAATATACAAATATGGTAAAAGAGAAAGATGAGATTAAAATTGATATTAAGCTTAATTTTCCAGGTAGTCTGTGTTTCATTATTACCATTGTAAAAATAAATATCCACCCTGCCTATCTGGAAAGATTGTTTTGAAAATAAAATAAGACCATTCATTTATTCACTCTTTGAACATTAAATTCTGACCTGTGTCAGGAAATGCTAAATCGGATGCATTAATAGACCCATGTCTGTTTCAAGGGCCTTTATGTTGTAGACAAAGAAAATATACCTAATCGCAATGCATAGTAAGATGTGATAGTGTTTGGGGGTGGAACAAGATACAAAGGTATCTGTATGACAAATAAACAGTTTCTAGTCCCCCATTGTAGGATTTTGTTACTTTTGTGAGAATATAATTAGATCTTTCCTATCAAAGGAATAGCTTAACTTAAACTCCATTTTGTAAAGCTACCATTTTGTAACCTTGTAGAAACTCAAGTTCCTTTGTAAGATTATCTGCATCTCTTAAAAAAAAGATTGCAAGTGTCAACCCCTCTACCAATATCCCCTGTAGCTGACCCTGGAGACTGTGCAGCTAGCTGCCACCAATTCTGGAGGCTGAAATCCAAGGTCACAGAGCTGGTTGGCTTACTGTCTGGTGAAGGCGCTTCCTGATTCCTGAGCAACCATGATCTTGTTACACCTTTTCATGGAGGAACAGGTGAAGAATCTCTCTAAGGCTCCTTTAAAAGGGCAGGAACCCCATTCCCAAGGACTCTACCGTCATGACCTCTGCATTTCTCAAAGGCCCTACCCCCAAACACTCTCATCATGGGAATTAGGTTATATGGGTTTTTAGGCGGCACGTTCAGACCACACCACCAGCAGCAGTATCCCTTTGTGACAAGGACTTATAAATTTTCACCCAATTCATTTCCTCTTCCTCCTTGGTGTAAACTAGCTTAATATTTCCCAGCTGTATGACCAAGTTTTAGATAACAGAATGGATGGAAATGATGCTTGCAAAGTGACACGTGCCATTTCTTGGACTAGTCCGAAAAAATTTCCCATGTGTGATCAGTAATCCTTTATCTCCAAGCCAGCAAGCTTACAAGGTACTGGTTAAAGATAGCAGAGCCACCAGGTGTGGTGGCACACATTTGTAATCTCAGTACTTGAGAGGCTGAGACAGGAGGATTGCAGGTTCAAGGCCAGCCTCAGCTTTTAGTGAGGCCCTCCACAACTTAGTGAGACCATTTCAAAATAAAGAATAAAAATAGGGCTGGGGGTGGGTAGCTTGGAGGTAGAATGTCTCTGGGTTCAGTCCCCAATATCTCAAAAAAAAGAAAAAGATGGCAGAGCCACAAGATGGGAAAGGGCCAAGTCCCTAAATCTCCCATGAGTCTGCTTATCCGAAACACTTATTTATACTTTACAAATATAAGAAGTTAACTTTCAACTCTGTGGAGTTGCGGAGATTTTTTTTTTTTTTTTTTTTGCTTTGTTTTGTTTTGTTTGTTACATAAGCTAACATTGCTTAATCTTTCTAAACCTTCAAAGGTTTTGGTTTAAATATTTGCCAAAACTTCTTAGCACCATGCCTGGTACCTCGCAAGCCCTTGATAAATGTTAGCTATCATTATAAATATCATTCTATGTTAGGACAGAAAGGTTTGGCAGAGAAAAGGGCAGCTGTGTTATTCCTTTAAGTAATGGTAGGATTTCAACTGGCTAGGAGTCTCGGAGACATTGTAAATGGGATTTATGATGTACAAAAGGCTAGAGATGATATTGGTTCAGTTTCACTGGACATTTAGAAATATAGAAATGATGGAGGATAAGATGGAAAGTTAACTGCTACCCAACTTTGGTGAATCTTGAATTAAAACCGAAGCTTGAAAGGCCGGGCTTGGTGGTTCAAGTCTATAATTCCAGTACTTGGTAGGCTGAGACAGGAGGATTGCAGGTTTGAGGACAGCCTCAGCAACTTAGTGAGACTCTCAGCAACCTAGTGAGACCCTGTTTCAAAACAAAAAATAAAAGGGGGGATGGGGCTATAGGGCTGGGGGTGTAGCTTAGGGGTAGAATGCCCCTGGGTTCAATTCACAGACACAGACACAGACACAGACACACACACACACACACACACACACACACACACACACACACAGGCTTAAGCAACACACATCTAAGTATAGACAAAATATATATGTACACATTTATGTATATGGATATATTAGTATGCATATTAAGAGGTCTGAGTAATTTGTCCCAATTATTTTTTTCAAGAAAGAAAGAAAAGGAAGGAAGGAAGGAAGGAAGGAAGGAAGGAAGGAAGGAAGGAAGGAAGGAAGGAAGGAAGGAAGGAAGGAAGACTGGCAGGTAGGCAGGCAGGCAGACTACTGATAATCATTGCCTTTATTGAGGAAGCTTAGACTGTCCCAACGTCTAATCGATGACTGTGAAGCAGATAGATGGAGCGGAGACAGTGAGAACTTCATCATCAGAGATGTGATTAAAAAGTAAGGCGCTGTTGGCAGCAGCAAATTGGGACCATGGTTCTTCACTTAGGCCTCAGAGTTATTTGAGAACAGGATGGAAGCTACAGATTCCTTTGCAAAAAAAAAAAAAAAAAAAGCAAACATGAATATAAGTCCCTAGTCCTCCGAGTCCACCCCGGGACCCCAAGTTCAGGACCCCTGAGTCAGAGGAATTCAAGAGAAGAAGAGTGAGGCAGCCGCCTTGTGCTCAGTGTGACACCCCTGGCTGACACAGGACAGCTGTCTGTGTTCTCCCAGCCCCACTGGTGGGGCCACCCTGCTACCTGCAGGCTGACATGCCGATGCCAACGTCCAGCGCTTGGCATGGTGACAAGGACGACGGCTTGAGTCCGGTGCTCCTACACGCAGCAGCCTTGGGCAAGTCGGTGTAAGGCTCTGGGAGTTGTTTCTTCAACTGTAACGGAAAACTGTCAACATCTTCAGGACATATTTCTGAGAGTGCTTTCTAAAGTCCTAGCGAGTTAACTGCTGTACAAATTACTGCTAGTTATTTCTTTAATAAAACATAGTTTTCTTCTTGGCTTCCCCAAGGATGAGCTGTTGTCCCTGCCTCCCATTCCCTGAATGATTGTGCACTGAGATGGCTGAGCTGAACCGTGCCGTAGGGGCTGGGGAGGCTAGACTAAATGAGACCCCATCAGTCCTCAAGAGCGCCACGCACTGGGGCTGGGGGCTGCGCTTCCCGGAGCTTGAACCTGCAGTCTCAGGTTGAGTTCCCCCAGAATCAGACCCTGAGAGAAGGGTTCGGTGTAAGTAATGTATTTGGGAGAGCAGGAAGCATCATCAAGGGAGGTGAGGCATGTGAGGGATATTCGAGGTTCCATCTGAGTCATGACCCCTTTTTGGTGTTTTATTTTGTTTCTTTTGGGTAGGGGTCATTGAACTCTGAGCTACATCCCCAACCCTTTTTATTTTTATATCTTAAGATAGTTTCTCACTAGGTTGCTGAGGCTGGCCTCAAACCTGTGATCCTCCTACCCCAGCCTCCCAAGTACTGGGATTACAGGTGTGTGCCACCACGCCCGGCTTCCACTGAAGACCCCTTTGGGTGGCCCTGCATTTTCCCTTATAAAGTCCATGAAGTTTCACCCCAAGGTTTTGTGCACAGGGCAAAGTGTGAGCGGAAGAGGAGAGCCATAAATCTAATAGCTATCATTTACTGAGTCCTTCCTAAGAGTCAAATACTGAGCTCATTATCCTATGCGCACCAATATCCTTCGACAGCACTACTAGCTAGATGTTACTCCTTCCACAATGAAGCAAAAAAATGACAGCATAGAAAGTTTAAGTAGAAACTCCAGTCAGAATGGCAATCATAAAAAACATGAACAACAACACCTGCTGGCGAGGGTGTGGAGAAGTGGGAACCCTAATACATTGTTGGTGGGATTGCAAACTTGTGCAACCACTGTGGAAAACAGTTTGGAGGATCCTCAGACGAATGGGAGTGAACCTACCATATGACCCAGCAATACCACTACTGGGTATATAC
>PVLC010016142.1:0-35926 GCA_004027655.1 Graphiurus murinus
CTGAGTCTTTCCTTCAATAACTATTACTTTTCTATTTTTCCGGTTGTTGTCTTCACCCTCCCCTTCTCCAGCACATTCTTCTTCTTGCATCTCTCTTATATTTCCTAGACTCACATTAAAAAAAAAAAAAAAAAAAAAACAAAAACTTTAGAGAACTTGTCTTGGATTGGGGGTGGGTGCTCTCTCTCCCTCTCCCTCTCCCTCTCCCTCTCCCTCTCTCTCTCTCTCTCTCTCTTTCTCTTTCTCTTTGCCTGCCTGCCTGCCTGCCTGCCTGCCTTTTTTTGTTTGTGGTATTAGGGATTGACCCCAGAGACATTCTACCTCCAAGCTACACCCCCAGCCTTTTTGTTGTTGTTATTTAGAAACAGGGTCTTGCTAAGTTTTTGAGAGCCTCACTAAGTTGCTGAGACTGATCTTGAATCTGTAATCCTCCTATCTCAGCCTCTCAAGGTACTGGCATTACAGGCGTGCACCATCACACTCGGCCAATCCTAATTTTTCTTTCAAGTTTAGCCACTCCCTCCTCTGCCTTCATCCGCAGTGCTATGGGTGATCCCTGTGTCTGCCCTTATTGACTATTTTTATAGTTTATAATTTGTCTGTCCTTCCTCCTGGACGAAGAGCTGCCTATATAGAGAGAATGTGGCTTATTAATCTTTGTATCCTCAGTTATAAGTATAGAGAACTATATACCAAGATTTGTTGAATGACTAGGTGAGAAATGGATACTTTTACTCCTCCATTCCAAACTCCAACCTCAGTCATTCCTGCCCAGGATGCAAGTCCCCAGGTCTTAGTGCTTGGGATCCAGATATATATTTCTGAAAATGAGGAGGAGGTCCATCCAGGAAGAACAAGCAGACAACCCATTATAGAGATGTGATATTTTAATATTTTTGCCAAATTCCTCTACAATTACATAACATAGATATTGTTAGAAATAAAATGGTAAGAAAGATAATCAAATAAATGCCTACCCCTGCATTAAACACAGTTAATGTGTTAGGCCCAGGCCTGGGTACCAGGAAGACACTGGTGAGCAGAGAAGACTAAAGACACGGATCCTGTAGTCATGTGGTAGACACAGTTAGAGAACAGCTCGGCCAGTAAGGACAAGGGCGACTCCATGTTCTGATGAGCATTGAGTGAAGAGATAAGAAAGCAAATGGGGGTACATGGGGCTACTTTATCCCACACAGGTAGGGATCAAGGTGCTATATAAGGGATGAAAAGGAGCCAGGCACCTGAAGGTCAGAGAGAAGTGCCTTACAGGTAGAGGGTACAGCAGGTGCAAGGACCCAGGGAAGGAAAGAGCTTGGCAAGATGGGGAAGCCAAAGGAACCCAGTGACTGCTAAAGAGGATGGAGGTTCAGAAGCGGCCAGGTATTCTTTGAGCAGAAGGATGCAGAAAGCAGAGTGTCTGGCACCAAGCACAGAGTACAAGGTGGGCAGGACACCTCCGTCATGGTCATGATAGCCTCTGTGTTTCAATAGGGCCAATCAAGAGGAGCTTCTTGTACTTCACAGTCAATAAGAAGAGTTTCCGATCTCTAACATCGGCAGCCTTGGAGCTGGAGACAAAGAGATCACCAAGTCCCCAGTCACCTTAGTAGGAAGGAAAATGAGCCCAGATAAATGACTCTCTTTAAGAGAATGGACTTTGCTACTGAAGTCTGTAAATAGCTTAACATGTGCAAATTCACATTTTTTGGTTCCTGTGGGGGAGGGGGTAGCTGTGCCACATGGGGACCCGAGAAGTTTACTGTGCCTGTGTGAAATTAAAGTCTTTGGCTAACCCGGATCAATGAAGAATCATTAGGATCTGCTAATCCCAGCATTAGCACAGATTTGATCGATTGCATTTCCTAAGTTAAAGGCTTGAGGCAGGCTGATGGGTCACAGAAGATCCCTGTTAGACAACACGATTGTATTTGTTTTCTTGATGATGCGCTCCCAGGGAGAACCCTTTACTTCTCGCATATGGTAATGGGTAGGGTCTTGAGGGCACACATCTGTCTTGTAAAAAGCTGGAATCAGCTGTGAAGTCAGCCTTTCCTTCTAATCTGTTAATTAGGTATTAAAAGGCACCCAGAGAAAATTGGGAAAATGATTTGGCCCAAACTCCAGAGAGACATGGTCACACTGTCAATAAATCTTAAATTGTCCAATCATTGGTGGGAAGAGGGGACATTTATCTCTAAATGCTTATATTAGTGTCTTTTTTTCCTCTATTTTATTCACTCTTCCCAACCGTCCTGGAAAGCATCAGCCTTCTCAATTTAGGAATGTGCCTACTGAGGTTCTGGGAGTGATGAGACTTAACCCAAGTTTGCACGGTCAATAGGAGCCAACCCAGGATCTGAACACAGCTTCCCCGTGACTTGCATGGCGGTACTCACAGCCACTGGCCACCCTGGGAGACTGGAGAGCCAGGAAACGGGACATCTTATTAGATCCCCTTCCTCATATTTACTTTCATGGGCCATCTTTTCTGGGTGGTGGTAGACAACTGAGAGAAAGTAGCCAGGTGCTATTTCTCAGGTGTCTGTGTAGTTGGCATGCCCCCTCCAACACACAGGGGCTGGAGAGGAACCAGCAGGCATTCTCAATTATATGGGGATCTGGATTTCTATAGTCACCAAGATAAAGTGAATGAGTATGTTTGCTGCAGGACTTTTCACACTGTGTCCTCAGGGCCTAGTTGCTAGCACTCAGATGTTCAGTGGTACGTATTGGTGGATAATGCACCAGTGTCCATCTGTGTTTGAAAACACACCTCTTGATCAGGGACATGGGGGGTCATTCGCTCATAAAACTGCCCGTGACTCTGAACCTTAAGGCTGGGGAATTTGTAACTTCTCTCCAACCTCCTCTAGGTATCTTGAGCCAGGGAAGGACAAGGCTGTGATAGGAGAAGAAGGGAAGGAAGAAGAGTGAGGGAGATGTGAATGAACAAAGCTTGGTAGGAGGCATGGATGCATGATGTATAGTCACCAGGAAGAAAGAGCGAGAAGTTGACTTTGACACATTATTCAGAGCCACATAAACCAAGAAGAAAATGGTATCTGGACACGCCACTGATGTACTGTCACCTAGAATACATTTCTGTTGTGTTTATGGAAGTTTTAACTCCAGCCTGACCAGCTCTGATCTGGGTAATTGATAGGAACAAGGCAGGGGTCGGCCTCTCATGATTATACAGTCTTGAGTTCCCTAATCATTGTTTGCAAACAGATACAGAGTTGGCTTTCCACTACCTCCCAGCTGAGGGTTCAGGTCAGAGCAGGTCACCTGGCCTCCAGGCTGGGAGCGACATCTCCCTAGGTGTTCCTAACAGACAGAAGCAGGGTGGTTGAGCAGAAGTCAGGGACAGGATGGAGGGTATAATGGTAAGAACAGTGATCCAGGATGGGCAGCAGTGCTCCTGAGATAAGGAAAGGATTTTTAAAATGTGTCATTTGCAAACCACCTTCTTCAATTCAGAGTTGTAGCATCAAATCTTCCCATTCTCATGGACAATGGACACACACACACACACACACACACCAATATTGCTTGGTGCGTGTGTGCCCTATTATATACATAGGACATAATCACTAAATAATTTGGAGGGAAACTCAAAAAATACAAGAAAGAAAAAATTTCCCACCGTTCCAAATAGCTACTTCACTGTTTTTCTACCCAGTTATTTCACAAGACCTACCTTTTTCATATGACATGGAAATGCATTTTCTATTACGATGACGGATTTTCGTAAACATCATTTTGCCACTTAGTTAACAATCTGGTGTGCAGTTGTGGCAGAAACAGAATAGCCAGACAGAGCACTTATCTTGTGACACACAGGCATCAAAAGAATCAAGCTAATTAGGATGCCTCTATGCAAGGTGGAGCCCAGCACATTGTCCCAAGAGGCCTTCATCTTCCTGCAGGAGTGGTCTAGGTACTTTTCTGTTGCTTGGTTTGGGGAAGCCAGTGTTTTCCTCATTTATAAAGATATTTATGATTTGCATGCATGTCAGGTGAAGAAAGAAGGTGACAGCCCAGCCAGTACAAAGCATCAAGTGTAACCTTAATAGATTATAAGAGAGACTTTAAGATGGCAAGACTATCTGTGTGGAAGAGTATAGAACTAAGGAGGAAATAAATATAAATAGGTTTCTTCCTGATCAAAGACCCATTGCCTGTTAAAAGTGTACATTTCATGCCACATAGGTAGATAGATAAGGGAAACGTTATGAAGGAACCTTCATGTGACAGTTGACTCTATCAGAAGTCAAGTCCAGCCAGGTGTGGTAGTGCATGCCTATAATCTCAGTACAGAGGAGGCTGAGACAGGAGGATTGCAGGTTCAAGGCCAGTCTTTGTAACTTAGCAAGACCCTGTTTCAAAATAAAAAGGGCTGGGGGTAGAGCTCAGAGGTAGAATGCCCTGGGTTCAATCCCTAGTTTAAAAAAGGAGAGAGAGAGAGAGAGAGAGAGAGAGAGAGAGAGAGAGAGAGAGAGATCATGTCCATAGATTCAGGGACAGGATAGAACCCAGGTCTCCTGCTTCTTAGGAGTTTTCTAGATACTGTCACATCTTCATTTTGGTTTCAAGACTTCATAAGCACAGGGCAAAGTAAAATCTTCCTTCACCAGAGAATTTCACATCATCCTTCCTTCATTTTTTTCAGTAAGTCTCTATGATTCATAACAGATCGGATAAGTAAACTGACCTAAAGAGCCTGTGTGTTGTTATCAGAGTTCATATGAGGGTATTCGTAAGAGTTTATAACTCACCTGTTTTATAAGGTACAAACCATTCCTTATTCAGAGAAGCATCATGGGGGTTAAGCCAAGAACCCATACCCAGCATTTAGCAGAGTGCCCAGCCAATAGTCATCACTCAGTAAACCCTAACTGTTGCCCTGATAGCTACTGTCATGAAGAACACTTTCTCTGCTTTTGCTGTCATGAACTCACTATGCATCCTTGGGAAAAGTCACCTGTCCTTTCAGGGCCTCAGTTTCCCACCTGAGAAATAGAAAAGCATAGCCAAGGAAGTGTACTAACACTCTGTGGCCTTGGGACTTCCTTTGCAGCAACTCAACCAACGAGGGGATGAATGTGAAAAAGTGCTGCAAGGGCTTCTGCATCGACATCCTGAAGAAGCTCTCCAGGACGGTCAAGTTCACCTACGACCTCTACCTGGTGACCAACGGCAAGCATGGCAAGAAAGTGAACAACGTGTGGAACGGAATGATCGGTGAAGTGAGTCGCCTTTGGGTCCCCCGGGCTCTCCTTCTGACAAGAGGGCCTCTGGGACGGACTCGGGGAGGAGTAAGTCACTGGACCATTTTCCTTCTGTCTTTCCTCCAGGTGGTCTACCAGCGAGCTGTCATGGCGGTCGGCTCGCTCACCATCAATGAGGAGCGTTCAGAGGTGGTGGACTTCTCCGTGCCCTTTGTGGAGACAGGAATCAGCGTCATGGTTTCCAGAAGCAACGGCACCGTTTCCCCTTCTGCTTTTCTAGGTCTGTGAGCTTCATGGTGACTCTGGCTTCCCCACAAGGGATTATAGGTTTTCCATCTCGTTTGCTCAAAGAACAGAACCATACTGGACTTTGTTCAGTTCTGTTCGATCATATCAGTATATTTCATAGCTTGTGGCATTTGAATTATTCGAATTCATTTCTCCTTCCCCAGTTCACATCTTTTATTTATCTTTTTTTTTTTGGTGGTACTGGAGATTGAACTCAGGGGTGTTATGCCTCTGAGCTCCACCCCCAGCCTTATTTTTTATTTTGAAACAGGGTCTCACTCAGTTGCTGGGGCTGGCCTCAAACCTGCAATCCTCCCATCTCAGCCTTCCAAGTACTGGGATTACAGAGAATTACAGGCATGTGTCAGCACGCCCAGCTCTTTCATTTATCTTTAACTTGGAAATTTCTGTTGATAAGAACTATCACATATTCGGGTACTGGTCTTAACTCTGTAGAATGCAAAGTTAATAGGATATTGCTTAGAGGCTTGAAAGCATTACAAAATAAATAAATAAATCTGTCTGTCCACAGTTCATTTAAATCAGCCGTAAGCCTGTATTTGACATCCACATACCTACCCTCTCCCACACAAGAATGACAGTCACTTATTTACTGCATGTAAGAGGGGAAATAATGGCTACATAGTGATTTATGCCAGTGCTCTGATAAACAATACAGATGTCCTCTGAAGAATATGCACCGATTTGAAATTAATGGAATCACGTTTTAAACGTGCCTGTCCTTTAAGCCAAGCAGTCTGTAAAGCAGGAAATTCCTTTGACTCTTCTTTTAACCAGTTCATAAATTTATGTGCTTACATAAAAACATTTTTTCTTTTTTTATTTTATTAATTGGTACATTGTAATCATACATATTTGTTAGGCACAAGCTGATAAAGGCATACATGATGCACGCATTTCTCATTTAACCCCTTCCCCAATTCCTACCCCACTCCCTTGCCCTCCCTCCTTCTCAAGTTCAGTTTAGTGATTGACTTTGATATATTTGTGAAAGTACATCATGTGCATTAGGGTGCCCCCCTCCCTGTCCATCACTATCAGTTAAGTTGACTTCTTTGCTTATCTAGGATTTCTTCTTTTTCATCTGGAGTTCCTCTTATGCCCCATCTTCTCCCTAGCATCTGCATATTAGGGAGAACATATGCTTTTTTACTCTTTGTGACTGACTAATCTCACTTAACATAATGTTTTCCAGTTGCATCCATTTCCCTGCAAATAACATGATTTTGTTCTTCTTTATGGTTGAGTAAAATTCCATTGTGTACATGTCCCATAGTTTTGTAATCTATTCATCTGTCGATGGACATCTTGGCTGTTTCCATAGTTTGGCAATTGTGAATTGTGCAGCTATAAACATAGATACACGTGTGTTGGTCTGATAGTTTGGTTTCCATTCTTTTGGGTAGATACCCAGAAGCAGTATTGCTGGATCATAGGGTAGGCTCATTCCCATTCATCTGAGGATTCTCCATACTGTTTTCCAAAGTAGTTGCACTAATTTGCAATCCCACCAACAATGTATTAGGGTTCCCACTTCTCCACACCCTCACCAGCATTTGTTGTTGTTCGTATTTTTTATGATTGCCATTCTGATTGGAGTTAGGACATTTTTTTCTAAATCAAGGTAAAGTTATATTTCTCTCACCATCAGTTAAGTCAACTTTTTTGCTTATCTAGGATTTCTTCTTTTTCATCTGGAGTTCCTCTTATGCCCCTCAGTCTTCAGTAGGGAAAATGTATGTGTATTAGATAACCTGGATAGAGTAGTTGAAACTTCATAAAGCAGCAAAACACTGTTAATTTTTTCTTTAAAGTATTGGGATGAATGTTTAGTTCTTATAAATGATTTTTTAGTGGCAATCCTGGAATTAAGACTATCCCATACTTGGAGAGGCAAAGACAAACCTTAATCGCTAGGCAAAAACTGCATGAGAAAGAGGAAACAGTTGTATTAAGGTCAACCAAAATTCTTATATTTTCAGAGAGACAAAAATCTTTACTAAAAAATCGTTGCATGTAGCTGGGTATGGTGGCACATGCCTGTAGTCTCAGTACTCAGTACTCAGTACTCAGGAGGCTGAGACAGAAGTATTACTAAAGGTTTAAGGCTATCCTCAGCCACTTAGCAAGACCCTGTTTCAAAAAATAAATAAATAAAAAGGGTTAGAATGCCCTTGGATCAATTCCTAGTACCAAAACAAACAAACATACACCTCCAAAACAACAACAAAAAAACATTGCATGTGTATATATGAAGGTATCACTTTACTCTCACTACAGTGTGTAATCCCATTGCACCAACAAAATTCTTAAAAAAAAAAAAAAAAAAAAAAAAAGCGCAACAAAACAGAATAGAACTCATGTGTGGAACCAGCTCCTGGCCCACCATGCTCTCATGGTATACCTGCTACCCATATGCAGTGACAATTTCATGCCTCTTTCTCTCGAGTGAAATGTTGACTCACAGGATTTCGGACACTGTCTTACTCCCAGAGGCATGGAGATTTACTATTTTCATTTTTGATAATCCACTTAAGCTGTTGAAATCCTTGCCACTCACTGGATTTGATTTTGCACTCATTACTTCCTTTTGTGTGACCTTTGTTGGAACAATTTGGAGCTTGACAAGTACACGCCCCATTATGTTCCCTTTGTCTGACCTGGGTACAGATGCCTCTGTCATAAAGGGAGAGCCACATTAAACCAGGAAGAAGGCGACTGACTGGTGTTGACAACGTGTGCAGAACTTTGGTGGGGGACACTCACTATTTGGTTACTACTAGTCATGGGTTTTCCATTGCAGCTCAGACTCTGTGACAGAGAACCTTTGCCCTGGAGATTAAGAAAGGGTCAGAGGAAGTGAGTTCATAGAACAAAGTAGAAAAGAAATTGTTTCTTTTCACAAATTGTTTCCATATCTCCTTAGTGAGCTAGATAGGACTTTTTTCTTTTTTTTTTTTCCCCTGCAGTTCAATCAGAGAGGAAGAAAAATACCAATTGGCTTGTCTTATAAAAATGGGTCACTGATATTGAATCTGGCCTCAACCTAGTTTCTCTAGATTTTTTTTCGTCTTACCTGCATCTATAGACCATTTCCATAAGAAGTCAAGTATTTTGCCAAATTTAGCAACCCCCTTCACTCTTTCTACTTTATCTTTAAAAATAAATAAGTTGTAGTCAAAGGAAGCAATTTTCTAGGCTGATTTTACTCAGTAGGCTTAATATTTTCCCTAGTCACTAAATTATATCCCTATTTGATCGACAGTGCACCCCCCCTTATTTACAGTCATTATCTGCAGGTTTGGAAAGTCATAATGAACCATGCTAAGCTACATTTTTCCATTTGCCGGCTTAGTCATCTGGAAGAGCCAAAACATTCAAAATCTGATTGCATTTCTGCTCATTATTTTCCATTCTCTTTCCTCTGCAAACTCCATTAACTCACATCAGGAACACTCGCAGGTAATACCACTAAGCTTTTGTGTAAAACTACAACCAGTGGCTCTTCAAGGATGGAGATGACATTGCTTGCAATATTTCCATCCAGTTAATTTTAAAGACTTCTTCCCAAGCGGGTTGGGTTCTTTGATCCAAAGAAATGCCAACCTGGAGTTTCCCAGGTTGAAGTTCCTTCATGGACAAATGTTGGATTTGTTTTAAGCCATTGGAGGATATAATCCATATCTATTTTAAAATATTTCTAGGTCATGCCTTAGATACTCTAGATAGTGTTTCGCCATTGCCCTGATGTTTTCCGCGTTATGGGGACCATGTGTGTAGTGTTTAAAGATTTGAATCTGCCTGAGACTCATAGGTACTTAGTCTACTAAAACCAGAACACTGTAGCAGAATCCTTTGATCTCCTTGGCCTGATCACAAGTCCAGGGACCACTGTGGTCACTTCCAAGAGAGAAAGCATCTGGGATCTGTTGCTTGATCGGTTTCTAACTAATGTAATTAGTTAGAAATGAACTAACTTTCTAACCAGCATGTTAGTGACTGGTATGCCGATTCTCAATGAAGTTTGTGGCTGTTTCACAAGCTTTGACATGGGAACAGAAGAATTCAGTAAAGATTTCTCTGAATTTTTATAATATCACAGCCTATAGAGGAATGGAAGTTGTCAGATTAATAAACATGCTTTTTAAAAAACTAGGGTAGAGGAGTTAGCAGTTTAGGCTAGTTGGTAGGGAAGTACCTTTGGGAGGCAGAGGTTGTAGGTTCAAGGTGTTGGGGAGAAGAGAAAAAATTAAAAACTGGGGTGCTTTTTTCAGTACCATGGACATCACACTGCCTACCATTTCTGGTTTTAATCATGGAATCAAACAGTTATTCCATTCCCTGTGTAGTGAATAGAGAGTGTGCAAGGAGCACTGCTAAGTGCTTTACGTGTATATGCTCATATCTTATCACCGCAATCCCCCTGGGATAAGACATACTGTGCCATTTGTATACCTTAATATACTATACCATTAGTATACCTGACATCTTTATTCTTGGGTAGCGAATACTTTTAAACCTCCTAATTACTCATTTCCTTTTTCTTCTTTTTGGATGCACCTCATTACCAAACCTATGCGATTTCAGGACGTAATATTGTTTATTACTCAAGTGTAACTTAACTAAGATGAATGTCAGTTGCAGTCCCGTTGGTTTCTTGATGCTCAGCTTGTGTTAAGTCAAGGAAGTTGTACTGTTAACTGCTTTCCTTTTAACATATGGGCACCATCAAAATTATATGGCACAGCAATTATTCCAGTTTTAAAATTTCCAATATAGTTAAAGCTGCAGACATATTAGCTCCTTGTTAAACACGCAGCTCATTAAATTGGAATTTGCAATGTCCTCAGTTGTGGCAGGGAGTCACAGACGCACATAATCAAGTGGCCTGAGATCAGCCTTGTTCTTCATTATTATTATTAGCCTCCTTAGTAAACAATTTAAAAATAATGAAGTATTTACTATTTAAGAGGCATTATTGCACTTACTTTACCCTCAGAAAATGTTTGCTTATGAGGAACAGGATTTTACGTTCACTTATGTCCACAGGAAGTTTCTTTCCAGTGATACTACGAGGTGGAAACGTATTCATTTTTAAAATTTTAGTCTTTGTTGATTTTCCAGTGAATCTCTATCATAAGCGGGTAAATGGCTTCAACCAGTTCATTTTCATATCCCAATCTGGTTCAATAGACATGCTAATTTATTTTACCAGTTCCGTTGCATGTAATGTAGGCGCTAGGCAGATGTCTCAGAAGGGCACGCCAAGTCCCAGGGGTCTAAATCTTACTGGTGAAAGTAACTTATAAGGGAAATAGCCTTCTATGCATCTACTATTGCATTACTTCTTCTCTTCAAATGATGCTTTTTCATTGAATTATCATGTGAACATAATACCCTGAAATGATTTTCAATTGCATTAAATCATGTTGCCCACATTAACAAGACATATATACTCTAGAGGTCTTGTCTGTCTGCAGCAGAAAGTGAAATAGAGTCGTGGTGGCAAATTTTGACTTTCCAATATTCTTGTCAACCCCTTGATTTTATATTTTATAATCCTAACAAGTTATAATTCCCCCTCAACTTCTGAAACTCCTCACACATCATCCCAGGAGTGTGTACAACTACAAACAAAAATAAAAATCAAAGCGTGGCGCAGTGGCACACACCTGTAATCCCAGTACTTAGGAGGCTGAGACAGGAGGATCTCAGGTTCAAGGATAGCCTCAGCAATGTAGCAAGACTCTTAGCAACTTAGCAAGATTCTGTTTCAAAATAAAAAATGAATAGCGCTGGGGGTGTAGCTCAGAGGTAGAATGCCTCTGGGGTCAATGCCCAGTATCCACCCATGCCCCAAATCAAAACCATGCCAGTTTGCAGAAGCCTCGTGATTATTTGGTTCTACTTTTATTTCTCCCCAGCCTCGGTTCTCTGGCTGGTTCTGTAATTATACAGGCCCTGTGGCCCGTTTATATTTGCATTCTTTCTCCCTTCATCTTATCATTCTTTTTGTTTTGATTATCCTTGACCTGATTTGTCAAATGTCCTATGCTCATCTCTATTTTTATCATAGAATATGACATCTTATAAAATAACTCAAATATTTTGTAGAATAAAGAATGGTTTAAATGTAGGAATGAAAAAAAAAAAAAGGACTGGCTTCTTTTGAATGATCGGATTTGAATTAGAGCAAGTTTCTGGGTGAGCCTGCAGAAGAATGTCTGGGCTTCTTGCTGGAGGCAAGGAGGACCTAACCGACTGTTTCTGTTCCTCTGATTTGTTTATCTGCAGAGCCCTTCAGCGCCTCGGTCTGGGTGATGATGTTTGTAATGCTGCTTATTGTCTCTGCTATAGCCGTTTTTGTCTTTGAATACTTCAGCCCTGTTGGATACAACAGGAACTTAGCCAAAGGGAAAGGTAAGGAATCCTTCCTATGCAGGGTTCAGAGTTGATGCCGCTTCATTACTGACAATGAGGATCTTGGTTTTAGAATACACTCTCCCTATTGCTTTGGTGTATACCATTGTCTGGATGGTGCTGGCCCACCATTCGTTGCTATAACTGGTAATGCCAAATAAGTGTGGGTTATTTACTTTAACTGAGAAAAAAAACAATGAGGCAAGATGAAACATTTTAATCTGATAATGTGAAACCAGTCATTGTTAGGTGAAAACTGTTGATACACAGTTGGTTGAGGAAACAATTTTGAAGGTTTTTTTTTTTTTTTTTGCAATTAATTTAAGAAACGTATGTTGCAGCAAATAGTAACATCATGGTGAGTCTTGATTTCAGTCTATGCAAAGAAAGTGGCTTTATGGAATCTAGTTTAGGAACATTCTTTAAACTACTGAATCATATTTGCATAAGTTTGACAATACAACTATCAAGTAGTATCTTCTCCCCAAAGAGTTATTTTCCTCTTGATAGTACCTGACCTTAGTACACTTGATAAAGAGGCAACCAGGAGACAGAAAATTGAATTGGGAGGCATTCATTGGCTATAACTCATTAAGGGGCTCCCCCATGAGCCAGTGTTCATAAACGTGTTATCTTGAACAGCACCTGCTAAGTTGGTGGTATCAGAAAGACGCCAGCACCAAATCTCTTTCCAAAAGATTAATTGATATGGTAAATGCCCCCCACCCCTAAAATGGGGCACTTTAATTCATCACATATTACTTTCGCTTTGAAGAGTGAATAAATATTGGAAACAGCCAACAGGTCATGGGAATCTTCTAAGAACTTAGCTTTGTGAAAAGCCTCCCCTTTCAATAACTGAAGCACGAACTTAGTTTTGTGAAAAGCCTCCCCTCTTCATAACTGAAGCATGGTGATCACGACATAAGCCATTTCCAATTAACCAAACGATAAGAATGATATGAATCATCATGTCATATGAAAATGAGAGATTGTCTGGCTTCAGTGAAAGGGCAGTGTAGCTAACCACTAAGGAGATTTCCAACAGAGTAGAAGCAGAGATGGGGTTCAGTGCCTAGTCATACCGCTGTCGAACAAACCTTTACATTGGCATAGTCAGAGTCTGTGCTGTTGTGAATTCACACATTTATTGAAAGAGTGTTTACTGAGTGGGTTAGATATGCCAAGTACCATACTAGTGCAAAATATATAGGGACTTTCTTACCCATGGGGATCTCTGGATTTAGTTGTGAAGACAACATGTAAACACACAGTTTAATAATCACAGATTGCCACACGCTTCAAGGAGCAGAGGAAAGCAGAGTGGTCATGGCGACGGGGTGGGGTGTTACATTAGATAAGATGCTGAAGGAGGGAGGATGTTCAGAAGTGACGGTGTGAAGCCAAGACCCAGAGGATGGAAAGGATTTAGTCACATGAGAAACAGAGAAAATGCATTTGGTGCAGGAGAGGAACCAAAAGCACAAAGGCCTGGAGGTGGAGCCCACATTGGCCTGTTCAAAACCCAGAGAAGATGGAATGGGAGGTAGGATGAGATGACGTCAAAAGGAAAGGCAAGCGAGAGTTTCTTCAAAATGCCATGGCAGAAGAGTTGGGAGGCAACGGGAAGAGGTCACTGTCCATTCCGTTGGGTCAGAGGAGGGGACCACTACCATGGAAGCAGGGAGACCAGTAAGGAAGGTGTCACACTTGTCCAAGAGAAAAGGATTACAGTGGGGTGGTAGAGATTGAGAGAAGCAGGCACGTGTGCGATTTGGCACGGGGAGACCAAAGACCTCTCCCATAGCAAAGTCTCCCTCGGCTGATGGGAGCAGGGAAGCTGAGCGTGCAAACTCCCCAGCCCTTTCCTTCTGCTGAGGGTTTCTGCTGCCTGCTCATGTGTGTATGTGGTGACTCTCAGGAAATGGTAGCTCCTCGTTTCTGGGTGCAAAATGGCTTTCTGTTATACCTCACTGCACTTTATGGGGAAAGTTCTATGACCCCGTCAGAGCGCTCGTGAATCAGGAATTCCCAAACGTGCTGGACAGATCCCTTACCCATTTCTGATTCCCCAGTAGCTGTCACTTCTGATCAGCATGCATCCCTAATAAAATTAAGTCATTCATGAAGTTAACTGGATCGACTCTAATTATTTTTTTTTCCTAAGAGTTCCCAGCCTCTTGGGAATGAGCCCAGAAGATCATAAAGCTAGGCAAAGAGAAGCAGGAGAGATTGGGCGAGAATAATAGAATTAATTGCCCTCTCTTTAATGTATTGTATTACGGACATTGTAAGTCTGCAGGGCTCTGAGTCTGGCCTCTAGTGTGTGGCAGACTTGCTTCTCTTAGGCTTCTTGCCCAGAACTTCACTCCCATCAATCTAAATTCACTTCTGCCACTTTATTTATTGCCCACTCTACTTGCGTTGCCAACTGGTCTCAGTAGATCATTTTTTACCATATCTTCATTTACTTAAATGACATAAAAATTAACCTTCTGTTAAAAGAAGACTCTTTTTTTCTTGAAATGAGGACATAAATTGATTCCCCCCCTCATGCAAAACAAAGACTTGAAACTCAAATCTGTTTTACAGCCCGCATATGCCCCATCCCAATAAATTTTCACATATTGTTCTGCCTCTTTAGTTAAGTCTGTTGCAAGGAACGTTTAAGAACCTTGAAAGGGGCACAGAGCTGTTGCAAGTATACATAGAAGGAGAAAAAGTGCTATGATATCAGAGTTCATTTTCTCCGACCCTGCAATGTGATGTCTTCCATCTGTGAACTGTTGGAAGAATTAAGCTCTATTGTTCTCTTCCTTAATGTCTCCATTTGGAGGGAATGTTCATTCAGTTTAATTCCTATATTGTGCACACTTTACATCTGAATTTGAACAGGAGCAATTGGAATACCAAACATCAGCCTGGCTGAATTGCACGGCTCTGCTAAGGAGAACACATCCCATGAATCCCAAAGCAGCCCCCAGCACACACTTTTTGTCCGGCTTTCTTTACATTTATTAAGGAAATTGGTTTCCCCAAATGGAAATCAAACCCCAATTTAAAATAGGTCATAACACTGCTTCTCATCCAAGCTCCCGTTCTGCATAACCATTTTCTTCCCCCTTCTTCTTCTTCTTCTTCTTTTTTTTCTATCTCTTTATTAAGAAATGTGGCAAAATCCAGTTAGATAGAGGAATGTGAGAAGAATGCTAATTTTTGAAGAAAGACTTTAATTGTGGCGGCTGTAGTTCTAGGTCGACGACAGGGCATGGCTGTGGAACTGTTGGTCTCCTGGCCACCTTTAGTGATGCTGAGGGCTGCTGTGCAGTTTTCAGACATCCTGGGGCATGCCTTTTGAGGAAGCGCTGAGAATGTCCCTCTCTGTCATTTGCAGCACCCCATGGGCCTTCTTTCACAATCGGGAAAGCTATCTGGCTCCTCTGGGGCCTCGTGTTCAACAACTCCGTGCCTGTCCAGAACCCTAAAGGCACCACCAGCAAGATCATGGTGTCCGTGTGGGCCTTCTTTGCCGTCATATTCCTGGCCAGTTACACAGCCAACCTGGCTGCTTTCATGATCCAGGAGGAATTTGTGGACCAAGTAACCGGCCTCAGCGATAAAAAGGTAAGGTGGCTTTGCTCTCTGTCTCATGGTTGGCCTTATCTGCTGGAGTGATTACATTAGGTGCCTGTGGTTCCTACCTTTCCCCTTTAGAGTTTTAAGCCAAAAGATTTTCTTTTCTCAATTCAAATTGGTGTATTTCTTTTTTTAAAAAAAAACAAATTATGATCTACTTTCATTGGTGCATTGCAGTTCTACATCATATTGAGGTTCAGTGTGGTCAATACATCCATGCACACAGCACCTGGTGTGCTTCCAAAGGAGTTTAGAAAGAAAACCTGAAGCTTAGTTTGTGTTGATCTAAAAGATTCTGACTGTGATTTGGAAGCCCAGCATCCCCTACAAGGTCATTTCTCACATTCATATGACCTTCCTGAGGCTGAGTGGACCAAGGCTCTGTGCTTCAAGAGCACACCACAGCTCCCACTTCCCAGGATAGTGTGATGCTGAGGAAGGACTGTGGGCCTGGCCGAGGAGAAACCTGGGTGCAAGGCATGCTAGGCTGTAGGCACCTCCTAGCTCCTGACCCAAGATGAATCCCTTCTATACTCTGTGCCTTGGATTCCTCATCTGTGACATAAAAAAAATGTCATCTCAGCTAGGCACAGTGGCACACGCCTGTAATTTCACTACTTGGGAGGCTAAGACAGGAGGATTGCAGGTTTGAGGCCAGTGTGCGGTAATTTAGCAGGACCCTGTTCCAAAATAAAAACTAAAATAGGGCTGGGGGTGTAGCTCAGTGGTAGAGCGCCACTGGATGGGATCTGTAGTAGCATTCACAAGCACACGCAAACACACACACACACACACACACACACACACACACACACACACACACACACACAGTCATCTCCACGCCCTACCTAAGTACAAAATCATTCTGTACCTGCTCCTCACTGCACAGCCAAGTCAAGTCTCATCATCAGATCTTCCAGCTGTCCCGAAAGTGCTTCAAGGGACAAGAAAGGAGCAGAGTGGTGTCCTGCTCCCCATGGGTCCCCCCCTCTCAGACACATCTCCCTGCCCCCCGCCCCTGAGCTGGCCTCAACAGCACCTGCTGGCCCCTTTTGCAAAGCGAAGATCTCAGGGTTTGAGTAGCTTTTTCAGAAACACACCAGAGGAAGAAAAGAGGTGAACTGGGCACGTTCTCCTTTTGGAATTTTTCGTTTGGGGAAACAAATCCCAACTTGCTAAGCTCAGCAGTGCGGAGACTGCAGCGCTCTGGAGATTTTCCGTTCCGCGTGTGTGAGGATAATTTGTCTCTTTATAAAGCCTCCCCGTCCTATCTTGTTGACATAAGCCTGCATCTATTCGTTTGGCATTCGTCAACAAACCGCTGCATAAGAAATCAGTCCGTGAAAAGCCTTCGCAGCTTATCCGTGGCAGATACGGTGGGGGAAAGAGGCAGCAGGAGCTCTCTGGAGAGGACTGATGAGAGACTGAGGTTAAAGATGGAGCCTCCTTCACCAAGGTGCTGTGTGTGTGTGCGGGTGTATGCGTGTATGGCTGGGCTTTGTCCGGAGCTTTCCCTCCAGAGATTGAGCAGGTTCCCTCTACTCACCCTCTCTTATCCAGCCTCCACCTGCAGGGTCCCTTCTTCTTGCTTACCAAGCTCAGCTCCCCTCTTCCCCAAACACTCTACCTTCTGTTCCAATTTAGTGCCCATGATGCTCTGCTCCCAGTCTTCTCATGGCTGGCTCCTCCCCCAATTTCAAGTCTTAGGGAAAATACACTCCCCCCTCCTCCAGGTCGTTCCTGGCTACTGGGATGAACTTGGTCAACTGAGCTCAGGCAGCTGAGAAACTTAAATTTTACTTAGAAGAAATGAACAATAGTCAAATGAGCATCAGGGAAGCAGAAAATGTCAGGCAGGAATGAGTGTTATAAAGGAGACAAGACTGATGAGAGTGAAATTGGCTGGGGGAAGAGGACCTCAGGTAAATACTTCTCATAGAGTTCTCCCATGAGTAGCAGGTGCAGGGTACCTACTTGTTGGTTGAATGAACAAATCCACTGCGTGTTAGACACTACATGTGCCCCCCCCCCAGATCTCCAGGGATCCCATCTCCAGCCCTGTATGTCTGGCCCCACTTTCACTTGCTTTGTTGACAAAATCTTACACCAGGGACCTTCAGAGAGCTGTTATGTTACCTTTGTGTGCTGCAATGGTAAATGTCTCAAAATTTAAGTTCCCCCAGCCAGGTGTGGTGGCACGTGCCTATAAACCCAATACTTGGGAGGCTGAGACCAGAGGGTCACAGGTTAGAGGTTAGCCTCAGCGACTTAGTGAGGCCCTACTTCAAAACAAACAATAAGATAGGGCTGGAGGTATAGCTCGAAGGTAGAATGCTCCTGGACTCCACATGTAAAATTTTAAAAAAGTTCCCCGGTCCTTGCTGTCGTCACCAATAACCAGCACGACAAGGATAAAAGCCCAGCTGCTCTCTTGCTTTCAAGCAGGATGAACTCTGAAGCTCTGTGGACTCTGCAAATCCCCTGTGGATTCAGGCTGAATCTACTAGCTTTGGTCTTCCAACAGACCCATGGCCGGCTGCCTCCGCTTCTCTAATCCTCTCTGACAACCCTACCTCCTCCCTTATTGGTTCCTCCTGGAGCAATTCATTAATAACTGATTTCACCAAATCCTTGGCACAGGGTGGTCTCCTGGCAGACCCCCATCTAAAGCATGCAAGTCTATGGGGCCCCAGGCACAGCCTGGCATTGAGTCAGGATAGTTGGCTTCCTGTTGCCCCTCTGCTAAGACTACCTGCATCTTGCAACCTCGCCATGCCTGCCCAGTTTCTGGCAATTTGGGGTTCATAATTGTGGTGAAGGCCAGGCATGGTGGCACACCTGTAATCCCAGTACTAGGGAGGCTGAGATAGGAAGATCACAGGTTGAAAGCCAGTTTCAGCAACTTAGCAAAGCCCTCAACAACTTAGTGAGACACTGATTCAAAATAAAATTTAAAGTAGGGCTGGGGGTGTAGCTCAGTGGTAGAATGCCCTGGGTTCAATCCCTCGTACCATTACATAACATATAAATGTAGTTTTATTTTCCTTTTCCTGGTATATCCTGGTAAATCATCCCATACATATATGTGGGATGATCAGAAAAAACTGCATTTGTGAACATGCTTCATAGACTATAAAATCCCCCACAGACACGAAGCACTCTTAGGAGACTCCATTGTGTTATGGGGTCAAAAATTCAATTCCTGGAAGAAGTAATAGGAAGTTCAGTGGAAGTAGGGAGGAGCCTTTTCCTGAGTAAGAGGAGTTTTCAAGAAATTGGTTGGCAGCATATTTTGATTTTTATTGCTCTTTTCAAAGACAAGGAGGAAAAAAAATCCCATGCTTCATAGCTTTCGGTTGAAGTGATATGACCACTTGTGGGAAAACTAATTAAAAGCACTAATTGTTTGACCTTTTCTGATTTGGAAACACCCAGTAGTTGATACCATATCCTCATGGGACACAGCTCGGTTTCCATGCTCTGAGCATTAAAGACAAACTGATAGCTCTTTTAATTAAATGTTTGGTACACTGAAATAAACAGCGAAATTCTTAGCATCAATACCCTAAATGCTCCCAGAAAACAAATAGCGGATATACCAGGAAAGTGCAAAATAAAAATCTGTATTGCATGAATTTGTTGCAATATCATACGCAGTGTTTGGTTTTTGTTTTATAATCGTGAACACCTGTGCAACCACTCCAGTTTACAAGACTTTTAAACCATCAGTGCTTGCTGTGCACCATGCATATTTGGACCCCATGGTGCGCTCACATGCTCTTGGGCTTGCATTATAAATAGGTGAATTCGTGGGTAAATGTTCCCCTAGGAATTATTGAAGGAAACTTGGAATGTTGCTGGGAATCCTTTCAAAAGGGTTGGGAATCACTATGATAGAAGAACTCCATCTCTGGGAGGCAGATTCATGAGGTGGCAAGAGCAATATCATGTCTGGGGTCAAATGGAACTGGACTCAAATGCCAACCTCACCATATGATGGTTGTGTGGCTTCCATATGTCACTATCCCCAGAGCCTAATTTCCTAAGGAAGGGAAGATACTAATACCTTTTTGGCAAGGTTGATAAGAGGATTAGAGAGAATCCTCACTACATATCTGGCACATGGGTGATTAACCTGCCGTAAGAGTTACTTCCTCCTTCATAGTTCCTCCTCTTTTTCTTCTCTTCTTCCTCCTCCTCCTCCTCCTCCTCCTCCTCTTCTTCTTCTTCTTCCTCCTCCTCCTCTTCTTCTTCTTCCTTCTCCTCCTCATCATCAAGACTGTCTGATCCAAACTATCCATCACTTATGGGACCTACAATCCTATCGAACTGAGTTGGTCTTTGGTGGCAGCTTGTGGAGGGAATTCAGAAGACTTCTCTTGTGGACCAGCCCATGCATGTGTCCTCAAGGAATCACGCTGCCCCAGGCCCCATGCCAACATTGCTGACTGGTTCCACTCCAGGCAGGGAATCCTCTGAGCCAATCCAAAGGTTACATCTGTCTGGTACTAACATCAAACCATCACAGGGCATGTCACCCACAGAAGTTCCTACTAGAAGTAGGGGTTCCCATTGCCAGATTGCCTTATTGACAGACATAGAAGATAGATCAATAGCTTTACTAAGTAGTAAGTGCTTTGGGGTTCATAAGAGCAATGAAGAAATGTCCTCATTAATTGCTACATTTTCCTGAAAATTCTATTTCCCAGACCCACACCTCCACTTCCATTTCTTATTCACTTCAACAACTCTCAGACTGTCCCCATATCTAAGGGGAAAAAATAGAAAATGATCTTGTGTTTTCCAAACTGGATGGAGACTGGTACTCTGGGTAATGACAGGTTTCCAAGAGGAATATTGATGCCATTATAATATAATGTATAATGTGATGCATAGTAAGCAGTAGAGGTGGGCAGATCTTCCTCTAAGCAGTTTACAGTTAATTTAAAAAAGCAACCCCCAACTTACAGATAGAGAAACTGAGGCTCATAGGACTCAACAGATTGTCCAATATGACATAGTTCCTAAGTGGGAGGAGAGAAGCAGACCTTGGCTGCTCTAGGCCCCAGAGACCAGGTGGAGTCAGTCCACCTGAGCAGCCTTGCACTCCCCTGGCTTCAGACACTGTGATGACCGATGACCTGCACTTCTTGCTACAAATCATTCCAGTAGGAAACGTGGAGTGTCTCCCATGAAGGCCTGGAAGTGAGAGATGAGCCATCCTTTCCCCTAACTGTTTCCACGCTGTAGACCAGGACTGTGCCCTGAGTCATGAAACCAGTCTAAGGGTCGAATGGATAGCATCAGGGTTTATCACAGATAGAAAGAGTGAGTACTGTGTGTGTGTGTGTGTGTGTGTGTGTGTGTGTGTGTGAATGTGTGTGTGTGTGTGTATGTGTGTATGCATGTGTGTAGAGAAAGTAGCAATGCAAAGTATGGGATTACACATCTGCAATTCCAATACTTGGGAAGCTGAGACAGGGGGTTCACAGGTTCAAGGCCTGCTCTAGCAACCCACTGAGACTCTCAGCAACTTAGCAAAACCCTAGTTCAAAATAAAATATAAAAAAAAGGGCTGGGTATATAGCTCAGAGGTAGAGCACCCCTGTGTTCAATCCCTAATAACAAAATAGGAACAAAAGAGAAAGAAAGGGAGAAGGAGAGAGGAAGAGGGAGAGGGAGAGAGAGGAAGAGGAAGAGGGAAAGGGAGAGAGAGAGGAGGGGAAGAGAAGAGAAGGGAAAGGAGGGGAAGGGAAGGGAAAGGGAAAGGGAAGGGAAGGGAAGGAAAGGAAAGGAAGAGAAGAAAAAAGAAAAGAGAAGGTGCATTGTGAGTCATGGTTTAAAAAGTTTTCAGTCCTTGGTCTAGTAGGAGAGGTTCCTGGGTCTTGGTCCAGGATCGAGTTGTGATGTGTAAACATCACAGAGACTTAGCCTCCATCTCTGCCACTGTGCACATCAGAGGCAGGGAGGAAAGGGCTCTTAACGGCGCTGTGCTGTTTCTTCGCAGCAGATGGGGAGTGAAGTGGAAGGCAGTTAGTCAAATAGGCCACCGCCGATGTCTCTGGAGATGGGGCTGCTGCTGCCACCGCTAGATTTATGAGCAGTACCACCAACTTTTCTCCCAGCACAGACAGCTGTCTGCAGGGGAGTTTGGGTGGGTGCCACGTCTTCCCATGATGAGTGAGCCCACAGGTTGGTGGACTGACTGCAGAGAGCATTTTGCTGTATACACACACACACACACACACACACACACACACACACACACACTCCCAGCACAAGGTGTGTCCTGGCAGGAGATTCTCATTTGGGCAAGCATGGCCACTTCTCCCAAATCCAACATGGCTGCTTATTAGGTAGCTGCATGCCTAATTTAGGAAAAGCCATTTTCAACTGGAAATTTTAATTAATAGTGAAATGAAGTAAAAGTCTGGAAAAAAAAAAGAATAATATTTCTGGTTGGGCCGACGCTAGGGGAAGAAGGGGGAGGAACCTGGATGATTTCCCCAGTCTTGCCCGTTTTGCAGAAGGCAGAACTGGCCTGGCAGCAGGAGAGGGGTCTGGATGGTTGCCCTGGGTCTGACCCTGACTTGCTGGCTGTTCTTGTCCTCTCGGGGTCTCTGGTCCTCAAGCCAGGCCAAAGAGGGGTTCTCTAGGGAATGATAGAGTTAAGACATTAGCCTGTGGTCGGGCCCTCTTGGTTTGAATTCTGGGCTGCTGCTTGTTAGTGGTATAATTTGAACTAGGTCATATAACTTCACAGAGCCTTGGCCTCCTCATTTGTAAAATGATGCCTCTGAGATTAGCTACCTGGCGGGGCTGGAGTGAGGGTTAAATGAACTAACCCTTGTAAAGTTCCCAGCACAGTTCTAGCCCCAACTATATCTTCAAAAGGTGTGAGTCACACCTGTAATCCCAGTACTCAGGAGGGTGAGATAGGAGGGTAGCAGGCTCCAGGTCAGTGCACAGTAACTTAGTGAGGCCCTGTTTCAAAATAAAAAAATAAATAAAAAAGGGTGGGGGTATAGCTCAAGTCAAAGTATCCCCCTGGGTTCAATCCCAGTACTATAAACGAACAAACAAAAAAAGTGTTAATCACAATGACCAATGCTTTCTAGTTCCAGAATTCTCTATTTCATAGAAAATCCATCTTTTTTGCTTGCAATAAAATAATAATTATTATTTTTGAGGGCTCACTCTATTCCAGTTTCTTGGAAAATGTTATGTATTTAGATCTTCACAGTGACCCTCCAGAGGAAGTAGGGCGATGACCCCCACCATGCATGTGGAGGGCAGACAGAGGCAGGATGAAGGCAAAGGACCTACCTACCTGGGGCCCCGCAGCTCGTACGTGCTAGTGCCTGACCCTCCAGCCAGTGGGTCTGAGCTCACACTCAAACCTTCTGTGCGGTCTCTAGGTCCAGGTGTATTTGGGGACTCAGAATCAGTCCTCTTGACATCTGATCAGGTCAACTCAACCACCGTATCAAAGCTGAAGACAGACAGTATCAGGCAGTTGGTCAGGGGAGACTCCTGGGGCAGGGACGCCGTGACTTTATGGAATAGACTCAGGAGCCAAGCCAGCCCAAGGCATCCCCAGGAAGCTGTCGGCCAGTAGGGATCTGTTTCGGTCAGCAGTCTCACCACTGTGAGCCAAACAGCTGGCATGCAACACTTTGAAGAAGAAAGATTCATTTGCTTTCAGGTCTGGAGATTTCAGGACATAACATAGTCCATTTTCACTGGCTGCCACGTAGGAGCTGGGGCTACAGGTCCTCAGGACGTGATGGGAGGGAGCAGAGAGAGCAAGAAGAGTGGGCTAGGGATATATATATAGTCCCCAAGGCCACATCCCCAGGAACCCCTCCCCAGTCATGTCCTGCCTTCAAGGTCACACGCCCAGGGACCCACCTCTGAGCTTGGCTGCCTCAAGAGCCTGAGGTCCAAGGGACATTTTAGTTCCAAATGATAACAGGACTTCAGCTCAGCAAATGTTCATGGAGCCCGCGGTGTGCCAGACATCATGCCTGGAGTACCTTAGGCACATGGTAAATAAAGCCCACATGAATGAATGAATGAATGAATGAATGAATGAATGAATGAATGATGAATGAACAGCAACATATATTCATTTTCTGGGTGAGGCCACAGAACTATAAATGGAGCTCAGGAAGGGAGTGAGTGGTGAAGATCACATCAGATTTCATTGTAAGGGGAAGTGAGCTACACCACAGTAGACCTTCATCCCGGCTCAGTCTGCATGTCCTGAGTGCTCAATGCCTGGCTCTATGCTAGTCTCTATGAGGGCACAGAAAATCGCCCCTGGCAAATATCTATGGAGCCCCCCGCTGGGCCCTGGGCTAGGAACTGGGGCCATTAGAAAAAAGATAGACATTGTGTCCACCCTGCTGGAGCTCATGGGCCATGGGGGTAGTGTGATTAAGTACACAGTATGAAGATAAATACTCTTAGGGTTGGGATGTAGCTTGATGTTTAAAGCACTTCCCTTGTAAGCACTTGCCTTGGGTTTGATCCCAGTACCAAATATAAGTAAGTAAGTAAATAAATATTTTTGGTTGTCCTTTACTAATGCATGTGTTTAACTCCTGACACCAGATAAAATGATCATTAATTTCCCCTCCCTCCTCTTCCTCTCCCTCCTCCTTTTCCCTCTCGCTCTCCTCCTCCTTCTCTCTCCAGTTTCAGAGACCTCACGACTACTCCCCACCTTTTCGGTTTGGGACAGTGCCCAACGGAAGCACAGAGAGAAACATTCGGAATAACTACCCCTACATGCATCAGTACATGACCAAATTCAACCAGAAGGGAGTGGAAGACGCTTTGGTCAGCTTGAAAACGGGGTAAGGACCGGAGTCTCTTTTTCTCTGCAGGCCTGCCGGCCAACAAACCTGCCCCAGATAGACTCTCTGCAGGCCTTGGAGTTAATTCGCGCTGCAGTTTAATTTTCTGGAGAGGGACTGGGGTCAGGTGGACCCCGATGGGGCGCTGTTTCTGGTAATCTGATGAACATCACAGATGTCCTTCTGAGTCCTGTTAAGGAAAAGCTAATCCAGAGAACTTTGAAATGCAGAGAGAACCAGAGGGGTTTCTTAACTGATAAAGAAGTTGGTCTAACTCCATGGGATATTTTAGTCCAACAGAGAGCTCTAACAAGGTGGAGAGTTTAAAAGCGAGAAAGATCTTTATCAGGTTTGAAGTGAGAGTTTGGTGCATGTGTGCATGTGTGCGTGTGTGTGTGTGTGTGTGTGTGTGTGTGTGTGTGTGTAGCACACTGATAGCAGCTTAATGCATAAACTAATAGTATAATATTGCTAAAGGAGGCTGGGGTGTAGCTCAGCAAGCTCAGCCCGCAGAAGCGTTGGGTTCCAGCCCCAGAACACGGTGGTGGTAATGATGGTGGTGGTGGTGATGGTGGTGGTGGTGGTGGTGGTGGTGGTGGTAAGGGGATAATAATGATGGAGAAAGAAAAGAAGAGAGGCAATGAAAACTCAAATAGTCAAATAACCTTAGGGGACAGCGGGTATCCTTATATCCCCATTGGCATCTTGGAGTGTGGCAAGTACATGGTAAGACTGCAAAGGCAAGAGAGCAGCGGGCAGGAGCTCAGGCTTTGGGGCCAGTGCCTCCTGCACCCTCTGCTCGCTCTGTGACCTTGGACAATTCTTTAATCATTCCCAGCTTCGCATATACAATGGGAAGGAAAAAAGGGGCCTAACTCATAAAGACTTTGTGAGGATTCAAAGAGAAAATTTGATGGAAAACATTTGTTTTGTTTTGTTTTTTAACCTGGTGTACAGACAATACCTAAGCGTTGTTGTTGTCATTTACGGTCGAGGTTAAATTCTATTCCACGCATCTTCAAGAAGGCAGGGATGTGTGAAATACAATTTAGAAAGGATTCCATTAAAGATGATTTCATTTTAAGTGGAAGAGTTGTTTAATGAGAGGAGTTTTTGATTATCTAGAAAATTAACTTTTGTGGGAATTATCTGTTGCCAGGGATTCCAGTGGGAGCTTGACAGGTGACCTCGGGGGGCCCTTTGCCCTCAGCTCCACGCCTGGTCTCTCCCTCCCTAGCTGTTCCACAGAGCCACTGTCCGGCCCCACTGCCTGCTTTGTCCAGCGGGGGTTCAAAGGGCCGCTCTAAACCTTCTAGCCAGGCCTCTGCATCTCTCAGAATTGTGGCCTTTCAGCCTCTGTTAGAATCTCTTTGGTATCTCAGTGGGGACTGGGAGCTCACGTATTTAGAAGCTGAACCATGACATTATCCAAAATTCATTCACATGTTACTCAGTCTAGCATGGAATTTCTTTTTAAAGCTTTTAAATTAAAGCATAGCTTTACCAGCTTGTACCTCACAAAGATGTATGATTACAATGCACCAATTAAAAAAATAAACACATAAAGGGCAAAAGCAAACTTCAAAAAAAATAAATTAAAGCACAGCAAAATTGCATTTTTAAAAAATATTCAGTATGTTGCTTGATACCTTTGAAGAGCCATCTGACCATTCAGATCCTTAATCCCTAGAAACACCCTTCACACCCTTTTCTAGACACTATCTCCCAACAAGCACCCTCATTTCTACAGCCATAAGTTCCTCTGCTGTTGTTCCATCATATAAATAAAATCATAATGTCTGTCCTCTTTTTTTTTGTTGGTCTTCTTTGGCTCAACATTCTGTGCGTAAGCTTGTGGGTGTAATTCCAGTTCTGCCATTTGCAGGACTATTTAGATTTTCATTGCTGGAATAGACCACAAGGCTTATCTATGTCTTCTATTCTTTTTTAAATACACTTTTATTGGTGCGTTGTAATTATACGTCTCAATGAGATGCAGAGTAATAGAAGCATACATGCACACAACACTTGGAGTGTTCCTCCTGCAAATCCACATCCTGTTTCCTCTCTCGCCTCGTGCAGGTTATTGAGATTGGTATCAGTCATTTCATATAGGTGCATAGCATTGTTTTAACTGTTTCTCTCATCAAATCTCCCTCCTCCTCTCTACTCCCCACCTCCCTCCCTTGATCCCCTTCTGCTATTTTACTGGAATCTCTCCTCCTTTATCTGATGCCCCTATTGTTTTCTAATTTCTCTCCAGTCTGTGGATGGATCTCTAAGCTGGTTCCATAATTTGGCTATTGTGAATTGTACTGCTATAAACATGGATACGCATGTCACTATAATATTCGAACTCCAACCCCCTTGGAAAGATGCCCAGGAGTGGTCTAACTGGGTCATCTGGTGGTTCTATTCACAGTTTTTTGAGGAACCTCTACACTGATCTCCATAGCAGCTGTACTAATTTGCAATCCCACCAACACTGTATAAGAGTTCCTATTTCCCCACATCCTCGCCAGCATTTATTATTATTTGTAGTCTTGATGATTGCCATTCTAACTAGAGTTAGATAGAAATCTTAGTGTAGTTTTGATTTGCATTTCTCTGATTGCCAATGAGGTTGAACATTTTTTCCATGTATTTATTGGCCATTTGTGTCCTGTGTGGGACTGTTATGAAGAATGCTTCTAAAGACATTCTCCCCCATGTCTGTTATTCCATGATCAAGCCCATTTTTCTTGGCACACACTGAAGACTGGAATTGCTGGGCCTTTGAGTGTGTATCTACTCAACTTGAGTAGATACCAGGAAAGATTTTTTTTTTTATATGACTTTCCAGCTCAGCCACAGATCTGGGGGTTTTTGTTTGTTTCCACTGACTCCATCAGCATCTACAATGTTCCTTTGGACATCCCGGGAACCCAATGTGAATGACAATGGTCAGAAATAATGGTTGAAGGCTGGCAGGTTCCTTGGTCCTTCATTTATCACCCAGAGCACAAAATGTGTTGTTTTCTTTCTTTTTCAATTTTTTTCTATATATAATACAAAAAAAAAGAGGATTAGAGAAATGGAAACCATCCCTGGCTATAAATTGTACAAATTGTTTTCTGGAAGCCATAGAATGATTACTACATTCATCTCAGAAAGCTTGGGCAGATGGTGGTTCACTCTCTACTCAATCTCCCTTGTGAGTGATGCTTTCATTTACACTGTTACTTTAAACTCAGAAGCTGGAGCGAAGGGGTATGAGTCTTTCTCTAAGAATAACTCAATACACCCTTAGGGGCGAGCGCATGGCAGCTCTCCATCCTGAAGAATCAGTTTCAGGGGGATAATGTTGGGGGAAGCCACATGCATGTTTAGCAGGATATTAACAGGTTCTTTATTTACATAAGGGGATTAAACCCAGGGGCATTCTACCTCTAAGCTATATCTCCACCCACCCCCTTTTAATTTCAAAACAGGGTTTCCCTAAGTTGCTGAGAACATACAGTAAATTTTGCACAGGTAATACATTTATGTGATTCCAAAGTCAAAAAGTTCCTTCTGCTCTGTTCCTCAAGTTGCCTAGTACCTTCCTCCCATGGTAACCATGTTTACTGTCTATCTTTTCAGCATGTTCTTCCATAGCTTCTGTAATCAATGTTTAATTTTTATTGTGTAAAGGTACTGTGCTGTATTTAGTCAGTCCCCTATTAATGGGCATTTAGGTTGCTTCCAATCTTGTGCTATCGTAAACAGTATTGTGATGAATATCCTTGCAAATGCAGCTCATGGAGTGTACGATAAATCTCTTGAAATAGGGGTCAAAGACTATACACATAATTGTAATTTTGACAGATATTGACAAATTTCCTCCCAAGAAAATTCATATTTACACCATTAATGTGTGAGAGACTATTTCTCCAAGGTCTTTGCCAGCAGAATATGTAATCAGTATTCTACAAGTTTGCTAAGATGATGGATAAAAATATGCTGATCACATATTTTAATTTCACTTTTTTATTACTGGTAAATTTTGACTATATTTTCCTACATAATTCAGAGTCATCTGTAATTCCTTTTTAGAAAACTCAATTTTTTTTCTGTTGATATGTTGTCTTTTTCTTATAAATTTATGTATTAGAAAAGTGAACCTTTCATTTGTGGTGTGACTACAGACGTTTTATCCTAGTTTTTTTTTTTTTGGAGGTTTGTCTTTTGAGCCTATGAATGATATTTTTCCACGAAAAATTTAAGTTTTTATAGTCAAATAATATATCCATCAACTTTTATGCCTTCTGAATTTTGAGTCATAATTCTAAAGTATTTCTCGACTCTGAAGTCACAAAATAATTCTCTTGTATTTTCTTCCATTTTGGTTGCATTTTAACATTGGAGTTTTTATTGGTGTAGGATATGATATCTGAATTCAACTCTTCCGATAATTATGAAAAACAAAACTGCACCACACACCTGCACCAAGATTTACCCAGCTCTTTGTGCTGATCATGGCACCTGATTATTCCACTACACCACCATTGTCTTTTAGGTATCTAATCCACCATATTGTCCCTTCCCTCTCACATTTCTTCTTTCCTTCTGAAAACTTTTTTTTTGTATTACAAAATAGATTACTTCCCAGAGTGGTGGTGTGCACCTGTAACCCCCATACTTGGGAGCTTGGGAGGCTGAGACAGGAGGATTACAGGGTTGAGGCCAGCCTCAGCAACTTAGCGAGTCCCCGTTTCAAAATAAAAAATAAAAGGTTGTGAGTGTAGCTCAGAGATAGAACCTCCCTTGGTAGGTAGAACACCCCCCCCCCCCTTGGTTCAATCCCTGGCACAAAAAATAAGTAAATAAAAAGATTGCTGCTTAAAGAATGATAGCAATAAAATGAATTTCTCACATACTCATCCCCCAGCTTTAAAAAAAAAAAAATTCATTGCCCCTCCTTCACCACATACAGCATTTCCAGAAAGTTCCGTCTTTCCAGAAGGTAGAAGGAGGTAACCCATCTGCTTCTGAATTGCTGAACTTCAGGACATACCCTTTGTACTGCCCTCAACACCCTACAATCCACCAGGCTTGATTTAGAATACCCAAGGCATGTGTCTGGGCTTCCAGATCCTGCTCCTCCACCCACAAATCCCAATAACATCTGCAGCTTAGGAAAGCCAGGTGTATATATGTACCAGGGCCAGTGAATTACAGGTTGCAGTTTCCTGGGAGAGCTTTACACACAGAGAAGGAATTTCTTAACTATGGTAGAGCAGGAGTCCTAGCTGGGTCTGAGTCCTGGCTCTGTCATTAGCTAGCCATGACCTTGGACAAGTCCTTTTGCCTCTCTGAGACTCAGTTTCCCCATCAAAAACATGAAAGGACTGAATTCTTTGATCTCTAAAATAGTTTTGAGATTCTTTTATTTGCATCAAAAAATTTTTAGTCAAAAGCCAGACAAACCCCATTCATAAATGACCGTCAGTTTTGCAGAGAAGATTTAGAAAAATACTCCAAAGCTATATCTCCAAATCTGGCAGTGGACCAACTGTGCCTGAAATCACATGATAGCTTGTTAAATTCAGATTCCTGGGCCTGGCACAGGACTTTCTTTCTAGCCATAGAGCCTGTCAATCTTCATTTTAGCAAGCATCTTCACCTACCCTGTGCCAGACGATTTTGAGACATGCTAAAATTTGAGAGCAGCTATTATAACAAAGTTCAAAAAACACATTTGATTGAGACAGACATAGAAAAAGTAGACAACCCAAGTGCTTATCTTTGGGATCCATCCTGGCTTCAAGACAAGCATAGGCAGAGAAAAACTTAAGTCTCCTTGTGTTTTAGAATTCTTAATAAGTGGAGATAAAGAAATCATCAGGTAAATCAGTAAGGGGATGGGGTTTGAATGTCAACTTGGGCAGAGAGAGATTTTTCTGGAGCAGGTTGGTTGGGACGTGGGCTCTTCTTGACCAGAGGTGGAGGAGTGGTTAGTGACCCCAGGTTTCTAGACAGATGTTTCTTAAAGTGCAGCCTAAGTCCCAATCAATGGGGTGCTAATAAAAAATGCAAGTTCCTGAGCATCACCAAGCCAGGTGAACCAGAAAACCCCCGTGGAGGGACCTGGACATCTGCATGCTGTAACACACTTAGGTGATTCTGAGGCAGCTAGTCATCTTTGGGGAACATCTGCTCTAGAAGATGGAGTTGAAGCTGAAGTGAGCAGAGATGGAGATGGAGACAGCTTTAGATTTACAAATGTTCCATCCTCAGAAGCTGAGGTTCTCCACCAGTTTTGGCAAGTGGGCAGATCTGCAAGCACAGCACTTATACCAGGATGCTGCTGCTGCTTCTTCTGCTTCTGCTTCTTCTTCTTCTTCTTCTTCTTCTTCTTCTTCTTCTTCTTCTTCTTCTTCTCCTCCTCATCCTCATCCTCATCCTCATCCTCATCCTCTTCTCCTCCTCCTCTTCTTCTCCTCTTCCTCCTCTTCTCCTCTTCCTCCTCCTCCTCCTCTTCTTCTCCTCTTCCTCCTCCTCCTCCTCTTCTCCTCCTCTTCTCCTCCTCCTCCTCTTCCTCCTCCTCCTCTTCCTCCTTCTCCTCTTCTTCCTCCTCCTTATTATTATTATTTCAGTTTTTTATGGTATTGGATATTGGACCTCCGAATTACACCCCCCCATTTAAAAAAAATATTGAAACAGGGCCTCACTAAGTTACTGAGACTGGCCACAAATCTGCGATCCTCCTGTCTCAGCCTCCCAAGTGCTGGGGTTACAAGCATGTGTTGCCACACCCAACTTCAGTTTTTAAAATTTGTGTTAAAATATGCAAAACCAGCTGAGCACAGTGGCATATGCTTATAATAAGTTAATAAAAGTTAACACACGTAACATAAAAGTTACCCATCTTATTTATTTTTAAGTGTCCAGTTCAGTGGTATTAAATGCATTCATAATGTGCAACCATCACTAACATCCATCTCCAAATCTTTTAATCTTGTAAAACTGAAACTCAGAACCAATTAGACAACAATGTTCCATTCACCCTCCCTCTGGCCCCTAGCAACCCCCATCCTACTTCCTGTCTCTGTGGTTTTGATTATTCCAAGAACCTAAGTAGAATCATACGGTGTTTGCATGGTTTTGTGATTGGCTTATTTCACTTAACACAATATTCTTAAGGTCTTTCGATGTTATAACATATGTCAAAATTTCTTTACTTTTTAAGGCTGAATAATATTCCGTTATATGTACAACCAAATTTTTCTCTCTTCATCCACTGACAATCGGATTGCTTCTCCCTTACAGCTATTTTGAATAACGCTGCTATGTATGAACATACATGTTCAAATATCTCTTTGAGTGACTGATTTTATTTTTTGATACATACACAGATGTGGAATTTTGGATCATAAAGTAATTTTCTTTATAATTTTTTTGAAGAACCACTGTAGCGTTTCCCATAGCAGCTGCACTATTTTACATTTCCCCTAGCATCAGGCAAGGGCTTTAACGTCTCCACATTACCACCAATACTTGTTGTTTTCTTTTCTTTTCTTTTTGGCAGTAACCATCCTAATGAGTATGAAATGGTATCTCACTGTAGTCTTTAGTTAGCATTTCCCTAATGATTAGTGATGTTGAACACTTTCCATGTGCTTATTTGCAGTTTGTATACTTTCTTTTGCTAAGTGTGCATTTGAGTTCTTTGGCCATTCTTTAAATTGCGCTTTTGTCATTGCTGTTGAGTTTAAAGAGTTCTCTATATCCTCTAGATATGACTCCCTTCTTGGATGATTTTCAAATATGATTTCTCCCATCCCTGGGTTGTCCTTTTGCATTTTAGTTATTATGTTGGTAGCATCTTTGGATACATGAGTTTTGAAGATTTTAGAGAGAGTTGTCTTTAGACCAATAAGCACTTGACTGCAAAGCTCAGGTTATCCTTAAGGAAGTGTCTGTAAAAACAAAAAGAGAAGGGTGGTCATCTGTCCCTGCAAGTGTCAGAAATGTCTTCGTGGAAAATAAAGCCTTGATTTCCTAGTCTAGAGCACAAGTTCTCCAAGCCTGTAGGGTTTCAGAAATGCAGCTTTTTATTGATGCCTCTACTAGTGCAGATGTCGGCAGTCTGCAGACTTTGAGAGGTTCATCAGTTGGATATGGAGACACAGAGTTCTTTCTGGAATGGACAGGACAAGGAAGAGGAAAGGTACTTCAGGAGAAGAGCGTGGGATGAGTGGAGGTATAGAGGAACCCGAATTTAGGTTTGAGCGCATCCAAGTTGGAAGAACCTTTAGGATAGCACTGTCCCATTTCCATACCATCTCTGCATTTTTGGAGACCTTGCCACTTGTGAGCTATAGCCCTGAGCGTGTCACATATATAATCTCATTTAATCTTCACAACACCTCTATGAAGCCAGATGTATGTACCTATTACATGAGACAGGAGGATCACAGGTTCAAGACTAGCCTCAGCAACATAGCAAGACCCTCAGCAATCTAGAGAAATCCTGTTTCAAAACAAAACAAAAAAGGGCTGGGGTGTAACTCAGAAGGTGAGTGCCTCTGAGTTGAATCCCCAGTAACATACACACACACACACACACACACACACACACACACACACACACACACACCTGGGAGATGAGTACCATTATTATCCTCTTTAAGACATAAAGAACCTGAAACTCAATAAGGTTAACTGATTATTCAATAAGCTACTTAGCTAAATCACTACATTATAGAATAAATTACATAATTATTAAATATAGGATTTGGGCTTGCCTCCCACTTGGAAATACCAGCTAGGCAGTTGGATTTATTAGGTTAGAGTTCAGGGGAGAATTAGAAACTGGAGTTATATAGTCTCTATTGCACATAATACATATATATTATATGCATCCAGGTCATAAGTATAATATTTTTGTATATTCTGAGGGTTGATAAAACCCAGCATCCTCATTTCTATCCTCAAAAGAAGCTGGTCCAGAGGTACTGGAATTGCAGAACAGAGGTCGACTGAAGTGTATAAGAATGCACTTTGAGGGTTAGTTGCGATGCAGACCAAGTACTTTCAAGGATGCCATTTAAGCAGGTTTAGTTGCTCTATTTTATCAGTCCAACAGAATCAAGCATGAATGGTTCATTTTCAACTGCTGAGTTCGAAAGCAGGCATAGACATCAGGGTTCAGCAAGCTGTTCTAAATGGGATAGCATCATCTCCAGAGAGAATCAGATCGACAATGACCTGGTTTCTGAGATCCACACGCACACTGCAAATAAAGCTCAAAAATAATTGCTACAACATCACAGAGTCAGGAGGTTGTTTTTTTTCCTTAATAAAAACTCAGGAAAGCAAAGGTATCTTTCTTTTTTTCTGTGCTTGGAATTATTTCCCATTAAACTCTAGTTGATATTAAAGGAATTCCAAGGCTACCCAATTCAAGTGTTAAAATAGAAAAAAATGGAGGGGGGAGAAGTCAAATAAAGTGTGGTCATAATTCTGCAAACTCAAAGATGGAGAAAGAAGGAAAGAGAGAAAAAGGAGATTGAAAGGAAGTACATTGAAGTGTTGGCAGAGATATTGCTGGATGATTAGGATTATGATTTTCTTTATGTCCTCTCATACTTGACAATTTTTTTCAACAGCCCAAGTATTACTTATACTCATAAAAAGTGTCTTCTGAGCATAACTCCTCATTTCGTTCTGCATCTCCTTGTATTTGTTGACACGGATGCATAGTTTACAGTAAGTTGAATCAGTGTATCTGCCGGTCCATCTTCTGTTCCTCTTAGTTAAATCTATATTATTCTATTGGATGGTTTTCACCTTTAACAGCTAGGTGATATTTCACTGAGCAAGAGGAATATTAATTAATTTCACTTTCGTCATGCCTTGGCTAACATTCAAGGATGTTACAGGAAATAGCTGTTCTTCAAATGCTTTCTGATGTCGTTCCTGCAAGGCTGTTTATTGAGACTGTCATTTCCTGTCACCTCTCAGACTTCTGTACCATGAACATCATTGTTTTCTTTGGTTTGGGGCATGCTTTATCTGTGGACAACTCAATTCTTGTAATTATTCATCGTTTCCTCTCTGCTTAGGTTATTACATTAAGTCAGAGCTTAATTGTGATGCTCCTTTAACAATTGTGGAGCAGACAGCCTGACTATCTGTTGAGTGACTTCCCCTTAGATCCCATTCCACCTTACCTCTGAATTTGTTTAACTCCAATTGCTTTATTCATATGCTTTAAACCTCATTTCATTGTATCTTATATAAGCTACTCACATTGCACTGGGAGCCAAGTGAGGTATTTCTAGCTAACAGGTAACATATATGAGGAGTTTTCCTGTGTGCAGGTGCTGTTCTGAATGCCCTGCCTTCTTTATTTCATTGAAACCTGATAACAAACATATGGGACCATGGCTATCATAATTGATATTTGCAATCCATAGGCACCAAGAGAACACACAGGGTGTCAGGGGTCAGCCTTGCACCAGAGCTCACGTGTTGACTCATAAATAAAACAATAACACTCACAATTAGGCTGTTTCTAATGGCCCAGTGTTAACAAAACCAGTTTTGTTCCTATTTTTACTTTGAAATGTCTCTTTTTTATTTTTTCTTGAAAAGCCTTGTTATTTTTTTAAATATGCTTTTTTTTTTTTTTTTGGTGCATTGTAACCATACATCATATTGGCGCACTATTTCTTCTTCTATTGAAAAGAGGAAAAGAAATGAGAAATGAATGCACGGGGGGAGAGGAAACACGGATTCCTTGTGCTGAGAGCTGAACCACAGAAAGCACAAAGAAAGACAATCAGCCCTCCCTGGGAGAACAACAGGGAAGCAGGAACTCCCCAGCAGACTCCCTGTTCTTTGAGAGCTCATCCTGTTACAGATTGCCAAACTCACACAGGGCCATCAGCTCTGCGATCGCATTTTGTCCTGATTCAATTTTTCCAGAGAGTCAAACTTTTCTTTTTACAGAGATGGAGACTGAGCTAGTAAGGAGAGCAGGGCAGCATTAAACTCAGACCCAGTCTCTCTGTTGACCCACCATGTGTGTGTTAGCTTTCCATCATGATGACCAAAACACTTGACGCAGATAGCTGAAAGGAGGAGAGCTTTATCTTGGATCACAGTTGTGGAGTTTCAGCCTGTGATCGGCTCCACTGCTCAGGGTCTGAGATGAGATAGAACATCATGGCGGAAGGGACTGGCTCCTAGGAAGCAGAAAGAGAGGGAGAGAGGAGAGGGGAAAGGGGAGAGGGAAGGGGAGAGAGAGAGAGAGAGAGAGAGAGAGAGAGAGAGAGAAGGTGGAGGAGGAGGAGGAAGAGGAGGAGGAGGAAGAGGAGGAGGAGGAGGAGATGATGACAAGAAGAAGAAGAAGAAGAAGAAGAAGAAGAGGAGGAGGAGGAGGAGGAGGAGGAGGAGGAGGAGAGGAGGGAGGAGGGGACAGGGACAAGATATAGTCCC
>PVLC010016143.1:0-12592 GCA_004027655.1 Graphiurus murinus
TGAGAAATTTATACAAATAAATGGTTATATTTTACAGAAAGAGGGCAAACATGACCTTATATAAATATACAAATTATCATTTCTTGTTTTGTGATGCCATGTGTACTGTAATCCATGTGGAATATGTTTTTGCATTATATTAAAGTCTGAAAACTGAATTTAAACTAAGTATGGAGGTTTTTCATTTGGAATTATGCTGTAGTCTTGTTAATCTTCTTGTTAATCAAAAGTTCATATATCTTTAATTATTTGTCTTCCTCTTTCTTAGCCTATGATCTTAAGTTCTTTCTGAAATAACCTGAGAGTCTACTTTATGTAATAGTAAGACCTGGGTTGAGCTATTAAGTAAACCTCAGGTAATAAATGTCATTTTACTCTAGAAATGTCTAAATAATGGGTTGGAAGGGTGCTTTTAAGTGACCCTAAGCACATTCTTCTTTGTGGTTCACATATGTCAAATGAAATCCTGTAAATACTTTAAATTTGAATATATATGAACTTAAGATATAGTGCCACATGTTCATCCCACTGTTCTTTCTGGAACCTAGGACTATACTGACCATCTTGCAGATATGAATATGTGAATATTTCTTACTTAATGTATTTCTAATACATTTCATTATCATATATCTTTTTTTCTATTATTTTGCTTTGATGGTTAGGTCACACCTCTAAAGCAAAGAAATAACTGTGTGTAGGTTGCATTGCTAATGTGACTTAGATCACATTACATTGATTTGACATGCATACTGTTGATAGGGAGTATTCAATCATCTCCTGTCATGTTCTGCTATAATAACATCCCTTTATGGAAAAGCACAGCTAAGCGAGGGCCTACTGAAATGCTGTCCTACTTAGATCCTTGCTGTGCATCTGCATGGCTCTGCCTGAATGCTATAGTCGTTTGGGACTAGGAACAATCTTTATGCTACTGTATAAGCATGAAAAAACTAGAAATAAAAACTATGTTTACCATCACAGTGAAACTCTTATATCACAGAGCCTTATCTTCAAGGTATTACATGGATGTCAATATCTAAAACACAGATAAGCATGTTTTATGCTTTTTTAAGTCACAGATAAGAGCCTCTGGAGGCACAAATTGTTTTGTAGTACCTATTTCAGGAAACAAGCATACTCAAGAAACAGAATATTTTTATCTTAACATGTACACAGATCTTAGACCTAATCCATTTTTGTTTGTGACATATAAATGTGTTAGGGATGGAACCTAGATCCTCATACATACTAGACAAGCTCTCTACCACTGAGGTACACCCCCACCCTTGATAAAGTATCTTAAGTTGATAAAGTATGCTTGGGAGGATACCTCAGTCTTCCTCCTTTTCCTACATTGTTGAAGTTCCTACACCTTTGGAGTTATAAACTGCCATGTTAAAACATGGGGATGCTGTTTTAATTTTATTATAAAATGATACAGAGTTGTTATAGTCAGTAATTTGATAAAGACCCGACTCTTAAGATGAGTTGACTCACATATCTTCATACTTTTGCTGTCATTTATTGAAACCATATGTTGTTTGTTCCTTTCATTTCCCTTAATTGATGGGATAAGGTCTAGATTTTTATATTATCCTGTCCCCAGTATTAAGCAGAACTCTTTCAGTGTGTTTATTTAGCCTGTACCTGGCCTTCAGTCCTGTAGTAGAGAGCTCACACACCTTGTCAGAGTTCTTTGAAAGAAGATATGATCAATTTGAGTTATTTGGGTATCATTTTCATTGCCAAAAAAAAATTTCACTATCAAGAATTTGTCTATTGGAATTTTTATGTTAGCTGCATATTTTTAAGATCCTCATTCCCTTATTTTTCCGAATCTAATATTTAAGTTTAATGTGTGGCTAATGCAAAACAGATGAATAATATATGACTTGTGTTAAGTGAGGAAATTGCATAAATCATACAGCCTCAGAAAATGGTCATTATATGTTTTGTGTTATCATAGGACACTCTTACCCTTTCTGTCTCTTTCTCTCATTTAGGCTACCGAGGACAGAAGGGAGAAAGAGGTGAACCTGGAATTGGGCTGCCAGGCAGTCCAGGTCTTCCTGGGACTTCAGGTAATATTGATTTTATTTTATTTTTTTTGAAATTGAATTTTAACTTTATTTATTTAATTTAATTTAATTTAATTTAATTTAATTTTATTGACACAAGCCTCTCAAATTGGGAAGCTGTTTCCTTGTGGTCCTTATGTGTCCTATTGAATGGTCCATGCTGGTTGGAGGGAAGGAGAGTGGGCGATAGATATGTAACCTACATTCTAATGGGACCTTGTCTCTCACTAGCCCTGGGTTTGCCAGGCTCACCAGGTGCCCCAGGGCCCCAGGGCCCCCCAGGACCCAGTGGAAGATGTAACCCAGAAGATTGCCTTCATCCCGTGTCTCATGCCCATCAGCAAACAGGTGGGAAATGAACACACCTTAGATTCCAGAAACAGCTTGGTTCCTGGTGATACCTCCTTGCCACTGGAGCTATGTTTATTCTGTCAAACTCCCACAATTTGTGGGCTGCTTTTTGTTTTTTTCAGTGTAGGTGAGACATTAAAAGCAACAGTTTGAATCCTGTTCCTATGATAATTGAAAATCGATATTTTTTTATTTTTCCCAAATTCATTCTATATATTTTGCTTTATCACTAATATGATTTTTCTTCAGTTTTACATGAAAAAATGCAAGCAAATCTTGTCATTAGCTCTTCTTCAAAAAGAAATTGTAAAATATGATTTGGCAGACTGTTGATGATGGATATTTGTAGACTCATCAACATGTGGTTGACCCTCCATTTCTGAATTTAAAGTTGCAGACTTACCTTGAAGTTTCCTTAGTGTTAAATTTGCTATCATTGCTAAAAAACAAAAGCAAAACAAAAAACAAAACAAAAAAACAACTTATCAACTTTTTTGTGACAGTGCATTGCTTCTATTGCCTTTTACAAGAATTCTTATGCCATCCTATATTTATCCTGCTTATACAAAATATAGATATATAGGCAATAAGAACTTTGCTTGATAACTTGTGTTTTGGAAAAAACACAGGGTACTGTTTTATCAGGGAGCCCCAAAACTTGCCATAGTCAACTACTGAAATGATTTGTCTCATTTTTTTATAATGAGCTCAATTCAAAGCAATCATCACTGGCATGAATACATACAGCTTGGGGGGAAAAAATGAATGAACAAATGCCAATTGTTTAAGAGTTCCAGAGGGAAAATCCAGCACTCCGAGGTCTGTTCACTGAGTTTCTCATTCACTGAAAAGAAGAAAGCTGTTTTCCCTAAGAAGTGTTCCATGGTGAAGGCATCAAACTGCCTTTAGTACTGGTGAAGCTTAAACAGCCTAGCAAGATGTTTTGGCCAGTGTAGCCATTATCTTTCTGACACCATGACCCTCTCAAACTTTAAGATAAGAACTGGCCACCAGTACAAGGGACAGGATTTGTAGCAGCTGGAAAAGAAGCCTACTTGCCCTAGAAGATAGATGTGTGGTATCAGCAAATGCACATTGAGAAGATGAAGCCCAAAAGCTCCTATGGAGGAAAATGTTTCTCCTGAAGCTCCATCAAGAGATGCAGCCAGCGAAGGAAAGCCATGGGACCACACATGCAACTCACACTCCGACGAAAGAGCTGACACATGCCTTAAAACCATTTGCTTTCAAAGAAACACAACTACGATGCTCATCGACTGCAGTACTAAATGCTATTTGTGTTGCCTACCTATACAGTGATTTGAGAAACTGTTGGTTGAAAACACTGATTTTATAGAGTAGCAGGCGTAAGGATGTTGCTGAAATCTAACTGGTGGGTCCCACAGATACTGAGAACATGGAGAATCCCTCCTGTCATAGAAATCAAGGGTTCACACCTCTCCCAGGAGCAGTGCAGAATCTAATTTGACAAACGTGGGGTAGGCTGATTGCTTTTGTCTGTTAGTTGAAAAATGAACTTAGAAAGGCAAACCCACTGAAATTGAAAAAACTGTGAAGAGTTGTGCCTGAGGGTATGCCTAAATTAAGGCAAGGTTTGTTTAAATGCACCCATGATTTGAACTGGTTTTCATTATAGGTGAAAGAACTGCTGGTCAGGTACTATCTACATGGCTGTGCATACATACAGCCTTTTAATTATTTCATATTGAATTTTGCTGTATATTTCAGTTCCAAGTTTATTTATTTTTCCAAGGTTACTTTGTTTATTTTAACTGTTTTTAAATTTAAATTGATTTTTCTTCATTTTCTTTCCTGTGCAATACCCACAATGGTGCTGTGTTTTAAATTTATACAATTGGAATACATATATGTGTTTTCTTAGTAAAATAATTTATCCCAAAAAAGTGTACATAGATTTAAAATGTGGTGCTATGTGTATATCTTGAGATTTTAATTTGTTGAATTTTCTGAAAGCTTACAGCTTATATGACACATTAATTTACTTGAATTTGTCATAAAGCTAAACATTTTATGTATCCAAAGATTATTTTTTCATAATAATAGGTTGTTTATCTTTTTGCTTCTTGGCTAATTCAAAACAGTTTATCATTTTAATGTTTTCATGGACTTTTTTGCTAATGATAGTCAACAATTTTTTTGTTTTCTATTTTAGTTGATCATTTTACACATATATTGCACATAAAGATGCAATATATGCATTTTACACATATATATTGCATATAAAGATGCAATAATTTTCTTGCTTTATAAATTCATTTTAATGCTACAGAATCTGTCATGCATTCTTCCTTATAAAGAGTAGTTAGGAATCTTTTTTTTTTCTAAATTCTATAAATGTTTGACTGGCTTATTCCTATTTCAAGGATTTTGTTTGATGCAGGTAATTTCAATAGGGAAGGAGATAAAATATAATGTTATATTACACAGTGGAACTATCACAATTATTCAAGCTCATTTTTTGGTAACTATGTCCCAGGTGACTAAATCTGATATAACTAGAAATGGGGCTGTTTCACACAGTGCAAATCTCTCACCCTGCTGTTATACATGATATCCAACAAAGGGCTGGAAGAAACGCTGGGTCCAGCTAACACAACACCAAATAAAGAGGAGATTTGGCAGGTGCTCAATTCCTTTAATAAAAAGAAAATGGGTAATTTGGGCCCCAGAGTAGGTTGGGAATTTTTCCTCTAAATAATTTGGTTGTTGACAATTCTCTTGTGACATTTTGTTCCATTCCAAAACAATTTTTACTTCCAAATAGATGTCAGTGATTCAGGGGAGAAGAATTACTAAATTTCTTTCATTTGTACTCCAGATAACCTATGCTTTTAACTGCAAAATAATTATGCGCAGTGATTACTATTAAAACAATTTTTTCATATACAAGTATGTTTAAGTTCCAGTCAAATGTTATAGCAAGATCAATTAACACTTTTAGATAAAAATCTTTCCATATAAAGAATAAGGTTTGACTTCCATTAATATTTATGGCTTTTGGAATCTAAAGAAAAAAGGAAGAATGACTCATGAGTTTGTTTATTGTTCTTTCCAACTGAAGACATTACTACTTGTAACCACAACAAAAACACAGCCAGTCTTAACTTTTGAATTCACCTTGATTGAAGGAGCCCCATGTGCTTATTTCTGAATTTCATGACATTGTTAAAATTTTTAAATTTTAGCTACTTATAGAGCTTAAGTAATTATTTTAGGATATGTTATCTATAAAAACTTGTCACTTGATGTTTGGTTTATAAGTTAATTTTTATGAATATGTTTAGGCATTAAACAGATTTGGCTTTTCTGCACTCTCTCACCTACCAGGATATACCTCCTTTTGTCCACAAGATGGTGTCTAAGGCTGTTTGTTCAAAACTGAGCAAACTTAGAAAAGTACAGTCTAAGAACAGTTTAATGGACAACTAAATCAAATCTTTACCCTTGCACTTTTTTAAAACTATTGTAAATAATTTTTTGTTAATTTATGTTTTATTTGTTAATTTATGTTTTTTCCTAGTTTTAAGGAAATTTATGAAATGAGCACAATAGCCTTTGATATGCTGACCATTTCAGTTTTATTTCTTCAGTGTATATATACATAAATATATACTTACATGCTTAGAGTGCAAGTTTACTTGTGTAGTTTTGTTTGTATACTACCCTCGTAGTTTAGTGATTATTATGAAGACACTTAGGTAATCATCTTCCTTTGATGCACATTTGTAATCCCAGTACTTGAGATGCTAAGACAGGAGGATCGCAAGTTTGCGACTAGCTTCAGCTACTAAGTGAGGCCCCTCCACAACTTAGTGAGACCCAATTTCAAAAATAAAGAATTAAAAATAGGGCTAGGGGTGTAGCTTGAGGGTAGAATGCCTCTGAGTCCAATCTCCAGTACCAAAAAAAGAAAATTGGCTTTCAAAATGTCATTTTTTTCTAACATTGGTAATAATATTCTGAGACTGAGAATTCCTAGGTTAAATGATATGCTGAAGTTGTTTCAATGAATCCTCAGAATAGTTTTGTAGATTTGTTCCTTGCTCTTGTTCTTAAATTATGTTTCACACTTGTCTCTACTCACCTTAAGACACACAAGTGTTTACTGTCGTGGTTTCCCAGTATTGTTTCTTAATACTTCAGAGTGTTATTTAGTGTTGAGGCATGTGCTCTGTTTCTATACCTTTTCTCTCACAAGATTACCCAGGCTTCTAAGAGGAGTAGATGCAGAAAAGAGTTTAATTAGTATCTTTTATGCTGGTTTACTTCAAAGTGACTTAGCTCATTGAATTGTATTCATTTGTTAGTTGGCTTGTAAAAGTAGCATTCATTACTTTAAGTTCATTCAACTACTAGTAATCTCAGGAAACACAATAGTCATTTTCAGTTTTATATGTTTCTGATATAGCTGGATCTAAAAACCTAAACAGTTCACTCAACAAAGTCATGTTAGAGTTAACTGGTCAGTTTGGTTAAAGTGAATGGAACACCAGGTGAACATGGAGAAAACGCATCCAGACAAGTAGACCCAGCACAAAAGACATTTGCCTGAAAGATAAGATAGGCTCATACCACCAAAGCTACATCCAAGAAAATCTAAGTAGAAGAAAAGTTCGAGTGTAGACCCAATTGTGAATCATATCTGGGCAATTTAAGGAGTTAGCTATTTGCTCATGAGTTTGTCAAAAGTGAGCACCAGTAAAGTGAGAGGTTTCATTAAGCTTACAGGGTAGTCATAAGCTTTACATTTAATAGACATGTGTGTATTGTTTGGCCATAATAAGCTTATGAGTGTAAAGATACTAGTGATTTTATAACTTATTTTGCTGGGTTAAAGTATATTTAGGGGTAAATATTTTTAGCAGTTATGTATTTAAATTCAGATTGTATTATGGCATATTTTATAACTATTTATTTTTAAAATAACATTTGGGATATGATTTCCTTCATTTTGTTTGCTCTCTATTGTACTTCATCAAACTATTTAAGGTTTAATTCATTATAGTCATGTTAAGTAGAATAACATTCAATTCATTTTATTCTATATCCCAAGTGGAGATAATGCCTTGATTCCTTTATCTTCATTATGCATAATGAGCTTCTTGCCTATCTCAGCAATAAAGGATTTTACCTCAAATCAGGGAATTCTAAGGTGTGATTATTAGTGCTATATCTACTCTTCCCCGCTGAAAAACTCCACATTTCAGTTTCATTCTTTAGGTCTCCACCAGTGACACTCCAAAGACATTCTCAGACCAAGGGTAAGCCCTACAGGCATCCAGGGAACCCACAATCAAAGACAGGGGTCATGTTTATACCATGCTGGTAATTATAGTTTTGTTTGTCACAGTCATCACTGCTTGGCTTGTAGTAATTGAATTTATAAACTATCTTCCTGGTAGCTCACAAAAAGCCTAGCCTGATGATTTCAGATGAAAATAAGAGAAACAAAAATCAGAGTGGGAAATCCTTTGGGACTTTAGCCCCTAGAAGTGATAGCTTCACTAAAATAATTTGAGATTTATTGCTGTAGAAGTTCCCAAGTAAGATAAGAAATACCATAATAATTTTTCTTAATGTGTGCTCTTAAATCATTAGCAATACAAATATAGGACATAAGTATTTAAATACAGAGCCTGCTTTCATAACAGAAATTATATTCAAACATGCCAGTGGATTTATAGGTTTATTTATACTGGATGATGACTTATATAGTTCATAATTATTTTTCTTTTCAGATCCTTTATGTAACTAGTTCGCTAAGGAATGTGATTGTCCTTTCACCCACAAATTTTCAACTTGGAGGCCAAAGACAATTTAAATAAATATCCACAATAAAGGTTCTTTGGAGCCAATTTCCTTCATGTGTTCTCTCTCCAATTTCCTGCATTTGTTCCCTCTCTATTCTTAGATAACAGATTAAAGAGCAAGGTGTGAAGGCATGCTAAACAGAAAGATAGCATTTTGCCACTTTCTAAGAATAAAAATAATCGTCAGGATCCTCTTCCTTATAATGAGATCTATAGAATGTGTTACACTTATATAGTCATTCAAACAGCATTTGAGCATATGCATTTATAGACAGATAGTATTACAGTTAGCCAATTTGGATTTAATATTTACTGGCCATATGGACTTAATACTACCATGTCTAACTTTACAAGTTCACCAAAAAACTAAGCACACCAATATCTATTTTGCCATATGAAACAAGGATTTAACCTATAAATTTCTTGAACACAATATTCCTTTAAAAAAAAGAAATTTAAAATTATTTTTAGATTCATTTGTAAACAGCAAGGTAACTAAGTTGCTAGTATTTTTTTTTTCTTATTACTTTTTTTTCCACTCCTTTTACCAGGCTACCAGCAAATGTTTAAAAGTAATTTCTTTGATATTTGAATTACTTTGTGTATCTCTAGTGATTTTCTATGTACATTGGTTTATTTTTAAACTCAGAGATTTTATACCTCAAAATTAATTAATAAAATCACAGGTAACCTTCTTAAGCAGGGAATTACATTAAGTTCCTTTCCGCTTGCAAATAAATCATAGTTCACTAATAATGTTTAAGAATAACAATACTGGCTTAGCCAGCTTGAAATTTAAAGTATTTCAAGACAGTTACCTAAATTGATATGACAATTTATTCATACTCTTGTGCTAGACAGAAGACAATTATCAAAACCATACTAGTGAATTTTTGTGCTCAGCCAGCCTGGGAAGTGATTTCCACAGTTCTTAACCAACCTGTCAGATATTTAGGATGAAAATCATGTTATACTGCCATAGAAGCAGTGACTAGAAATAAATCAGAAATCATTTTCTCTTGATTAACATGCCAGTTTATAACCAACTTTAATTATTTACACATTCCTCTCTTGGCAAGTTGCTCTAGTTGACACTGCAACCGACTTTTAAAAATATCTCAAAGAGGATTTAGAGACTTCTGTTTTGCTAAAGAAACATACTTGGTCTCATTCAATATTTGTAATCTCTCTTTCCTGGAGAGGATTTGCTGTGTACTTTCCTTTGCAATTTCCTTGTGAAGTATCTAGTGAAGTATTCTGTAAACTATTTTACTTAACTGAAATTTATAATGGATTGTTCCTACCATTTGGGATGGATGTGCTAGTTTTGCATAATGTATTTGTAAGTGGTTGTTTCCAATGTTACTTACTTTATCTGTGGAGGTTGTTATACAACCTTGGTACGTATTAAGTGTGTAAAGCAGTTGAGTGAATTGTTCTTTGAAACTTTATTTTTAAAATTTTCATATGAATATGATATTATAGAACTGAAGAACATCTTTATTTGCTTATCTAATTTTTCTTTTGTTGTATTTGATTATGTCATTATGGTAAAAATAAAAGCACTTTGGTGAAAAGATCATTTATTTGTACTTTTTTATTATTCATCACAGATCCTGAAAAAGTATATCATTTTTATAAATATTGTTTTAGGGAACTATAACAAATGCCTTTGTTCCCAAAGAGTATCTTCCAAACAGTAGAAAATAACTTCCTTTCAGTCTGTATAACTGATCCTGGAATCTTTCTCCTTGTGTACAATTCATGATAGAAGCACAGAGCTAACTAGATGCTGCAAGCAGTTGTAAAGAAATTCAAATACAGAATAATTAATTTAACCAAACAAATCAGACTAGAATTTTAAAATATACACAGGTCACAAAAGAAAATAATTGATATACAAAATTCTATTAGGTATTATACCCCCTCTTGGCTTGGAAGAATTGAGTTCTATAAACTTACTGAATAGTTCTATAAACTTACTGAATATGTTGACTATTTGGAGCTATTGTTCTATGCCTGGGACAAGTCACTATAACATACTGAGTATATTAAGTCCATTCAATAGTTCAAGTAGATGTTGATGAAACAACAAACCAGTATGATTATGTAAACAGTAATAAAGTATTTGGCCAGGAAACATCTCATATTGTTAAGAATCCAGTGCTTAGTGTATTCATAATACAATAACAGTGGAGTACTTCAACACCCCCACTGTCTTCAATGGACAGGTAATCCAGACAGAAAATCAGCAAAGAAACATCTGAGTTCAACAATACTATAGAGCAATGAACCGAATAGATGTTTATAGAACACTTCATCCAACAGCAGCAGAATACACATTCTTCTCACAAGTTGAACCTCAACTAATTTTAAAAATTGAAATCATATCATGTATCTTCTGAGACCACAAGAGAATAAAGCTACAAATAAGAATGAAAGATATACAAATTTATGAAAATTGAATGTCATGCTTATAAATGACCAATGGGGTAGTGGGAGAAATTAAAGGACTAAGATTTTTCTAGAAACTAATGAGAATGACAGCACACATACCAAAAAAAAAAAGAAAGAAAGAAAGAAAGAAAAGAAAAAAGAAATACTGCAAAAGCAGCACCAAGAAGGAAATTTATAGCCATAAATGCATACATCAAAACATAGAAAGGCCTAGGGAGAAAATGGAACCTACGAGGACTCCAGATAAAGAAGGAGAATCCTTAGGTGAACAAAGAATTTGACTTAACGGAAGGTGATGGGGGGAGGGAGGACACCCTAATGAGCATGATGTACTTTCAGGAACACATCAAAGTCAATCACTAAACTGACCTTGAGAAGGAGGGAGGAGGAGGGAGTGGGTTGGGAATTGGGGAAGGGTTAAATGAGAAATGTGTGCATGTATGCCTTTACCTTTACCAGCTTGTACCTAACAAAGATGTATGATTACAATGCACCAATTAAAAATAAATAATTTTTTAAAAAACATAGAATGGCTTCAAACAACCTAACAATACACTTCAAAGTCTTAGAAAAACTAGAACAAAGCTGAGTGTGGTGGAATATGCTTATAATCCCCGTTCTTGGGAGGCTGAGACAGGAGGATTGCAGGTTCGAGGACAGCCTCAGCAAGTAGTAAGTAGTTAGAATTTCATTAACCTAGTGAGATACTGTTTCAATAAAAGAAAGGAAGGAAGGAAGGAAGGAAGGAAGGAAGGAAGGAAGGAAGGAAGGAAGGAAGGAAGGAAGGAAGAAAAAGTAGGGGCAGGGGTGTAGCTTGGAGGTAGAATGCCCCTGGGCTCAATCCCCAGTACCACACACACAAAAAGAACAAACCAAAGTTTGAAGAAGGAACAAAATATAAAGTTCAGAACAGACATGAATAAAATCAAGAGTAAAAAAATACAAAAGATCAATAAAAGAAAAAGTTGATTTTTAAAGGATAAACAAGATTGGCAAACCTTTAACTACAATGAGAAGACCAAACTAAAGAAAATCAGAGGTGAAAAAGTAAACATTATAACTGATACTACAGAAATATAAAAGATCATAGAAATCTACTATGAACAACTTTATGCTAAAAATCTGGAAGAAATGAATAAATTCTTCAACGAACTAATAATAAGTAATGAGAGTAAAGCAATATCATCCACCTTAAAAAAAATCCACTACCTGATGGTATTACTACTGCATTCTAAAAAAAAAAAAAAAAAAAAAAAGATTTAAAGAAGAAATCACTTCAATTTTTCTTAAACTATTCAAAAAAATTCAAATGCAAGGACTCTGCACATTTTTTAAAAAAGGCCAGCATTACCTTGATAGCAAAACCAGGAAAAGATACAGCAGTAACAAAAACTACAGATTCATATCTCTGATGGAAACAGATGCAAAAATTATCCATAAAATAAGAAACTACCAAATCCAATTCAACAGCACATCAAAAAGATTATATACTATGATCAGGTGGAATTTAACCCAGAGCTGCAATGATGGCAAAATATGCAAATCAATAAATGTGATACAATACATCAAGAGAATGAAGAACAAAAACCATTTGATCATTTCAATAGATGCAGAAAAAGAATCCAGCAAAACTCAGCCAACCTTCATGATAAAATTTTTTTAAAAAAATCAAAACCCTCAACTGAGTGTGGTGGTGCACACCTGTAACCCCAGAACTTGGGGGACTGAAACAAGAGAATCACAGGTTCGAGGCCAGCAAATTAGTAAGAGTGAGATCCTGTTTAAAAATTAAAAATAAAAAGAGCTAGGGATGTAGCTCAGAGGTAGAATGCCCCTGGGTTCAATCCTCAGTAC
>PVLC010016143.1:12692-36100 GCA_004027655.1 Graphiurus murinus
ATACCTCAAAACTCAAAACACTAAAATCTACATATGAAAACCCATAGCCAATATCATACTGAATAGGGAAAAGCTGAAAGTGGTTCCTCTATATTGGGAGCAAGACAAAGATTTAATATAAGTACTGTAAGTCTTAGCAAAAGCGGAAGAAGTTAAATTATCTGTTTGCAGATGACATGATTCCATGTATAGGAATACCTAAATACAGTAAAGTCAGAATATTATAGTGATGCATGCATATACATATTTGTAGCAGCACAATTCACAATAGCCAAATTATGGAGCCAGCCCAGTGTCCATCAACAGATGAAATGAATTATGAAACTGCAGTATATATTTCCAATGGAATTTTACAGCTATAAATAAGAATAAGTTTATGTCACTTGCAGGAAAATGGATGGAATTGGAGAATATTATGCTGAGATTAGCCAGTCTGAGGAGGTAAAGGATTGTATGTTTTCTCTCATATGTGGGAGCTAGGAAGAAATTGGGAAACAAAGGGGACTTTAGATAGAAGAGGAGAAACTCCAGTGGAGCAACAGAAGGGGTTTAGGAAGGGTGGTGGAGAGACTTGATGAAGGAAATAGTTCAAATAATGTCATGTACATATATGAAATGATCACTGCCAATCTCAATAATATGCACAGGGAGAAGGAGCGAGTGGGATGGGTTTTGGAAGGAAACACACAAAGTGCTATGTGCATATGTGTTTCTATCATTCTGAACCTCATTATAATGTGTAATTATAATGCACCAATAAAGCATATTCTTAAAAGAGAAGATTGTACACCATGATCAAGTTGGTTTTATTCCAGGGATACAAAGATGGCTCAACATATACAAATCAATAAATGTAATTTACTACATAAGTAGAATTAACAAAAATCACATAATCATCTCAATAGATGCAGAAAAAACCTTCAACAAAATTCAGCACTCATGCATGATGTAAACACTAAGGAAACTGGGGATAGAAGAGGGGTACCTCAACATCATAGTGACCATATATGACAAACCCAAGGCCAATATCACACTGCCTGGGGGTAAACTGAAAGCATTGCCTTTAAAATCAGGAACAAAATAAGGACGGCCCCTCTCACCATTCCTATTCAATACAGTACTTGAAATTTTAGCCAGAGCAATTAGGCAAGAGAAGGAAATGAAGGGAATACAAATAGGAAAGGAAAAAATCAAATTATCACTGTTTATATATGATTGATCCTATACTTAGAAGATTAAAAAAAAAAAACTCCTCAAGAAAATTATTATAATTGACAAACTAATTCAACAAGTAGCAAGATACAAAATCAACATATGGAAATCAATAGCTTCTTTATACAGCATTAATGAATCTACTTAAAAAGAAATAAGAAAAACAACTGCATTCACAATAGCCTCAAAAAATAAAATACCTAGGAATAAATCTAACCAAGGAGGTGAAAGACCACTATAATGAAAATTATACAATGTTGAAAAAAGAAATTAAAGACAGTAGAAGATGGAAAGACCTTCCATGTTCTTGCATAAGCAGAATTAATTTTGCTAAATAGCCATATTATGAAAAGCAATCTACAGATTCAACTCAATTCCCATCAAAATACCAGTGACCTTCTTCATAGAACTAGAAAAAAGTCCTAAAATTCATAAAGAAGAATATAAGATCCAGAATAGCCAAAACAATTCTGAGCAATAAGAACCATGCCAGAAACATTGCAATACCCAATTTCAAATTATACTATACAGCTATAGTAACAAAAATTGCATGGTACTGGCATAACAACAAACATGCAGACCAGTGAAGGAAAATGAAAGACACAGAGACAAACCCACACAGATACAGTCATCTGATCCTTGACAAAGGGGCCAAAAACATATGTGGGGAAAAAGACAGCCCTTTTACTAATGGTACTAGAAAAACTAGATATCCATATGTAGATGAATGAAAATAGATCCCTATCTCTCAGCCTGCACAAAAGCCAATTCAAAATGGATTGAATACCTAGGAATCTGACCAGAAACTTTGCAACTGCTACAAGAAAACTTAGGGGCAACATTCCAACACATAGATACAGGCAATGACTTCCTCAATAGTACTCCTATAGCACAGGAAATAATACCAAGAACTAATAAATTGGATATCATCCACTTAAAAAACTCCTGCACAGCAAATGAAGCAATCAAGATCATGAAGAGAGAGCCCACCTAACGGGAGAGAATCCTTGTCAGCTACTCTCCTAAGAGGACTGATATCCAGAGTATATATAAAAAAAATTACAACCTAAACAACCCAATGAATAAATGGGCAAATGAACTAAACAGACATTTTTCAAAAGAAGAAATACATATGGCCAACAAATATATGAAAATATGTTCAACATCTTTAGCATTCAGGAAAGTACAAATCAAAGCTACACTGAGACTCCATGTAACTCCAGTTATAATGGCAATCATCAATAATACAATAATAAATGCTGGCAAGGATGCAGGAGAAAAGCAACACATATACACTGTGGCATTGTAAACTAGTATAACCACTGTGAAAATCAGAATGGAGGCTCCTTAAAAGACTAGGAATGGGGGGGGGCAGTAAGATGGTGACTTGGAGGCAGCAGGATTCCGGCAAACTGAGACTCAGAACTCAATTACAGGGAAGACTGCTTCTTGATATGGGAAGAAAATGAGCAAAAAAAAAAAAAAAATCAACAAAAATTTAAAAAACAGTAGAATCAGAAGAGCAGAAGACTATAAAGAGCTCTATGCATCTCACCCGATCAACAGAGACCCACTGCAGTGGCAGTGGTTCCATTTTGGCTGGGACACAGGGCCTGACAGCTGCCAGCACTGTGGCCCCCAGAGACCTCCAGAAAGAAACTGCTGATTGTTCTGAGGCCAGTTGCAATGTCATCCTAATAGCTGGGCCTTGAGCATGGCTCGGCCCACTGGAATTCTGCAAGGCAGGCAATTCCAAAAGAAGGAACGCGTGGCATTTCCCACTTTGCATTATTATATTCTGGAAATTTGGGGTGCTTTGGGTTTTGCTTTCATATTAATTATAAAAAAAAATTTCTTAGAGACACAGGATAGCTAAACGAATTGTAAAAAGAACAATGCCTCAGCTCGTCTCAGAGATATTCATTAACCCTCTACAAACATCAGGAATTGAACCTTGCAAGCCTAGATACAAATCAAAGGAACTTAGGTCTACTATTTTTTATCTGTGAGTAAAGAAAGCTTTAAGACAGATAGTTTCTCTCTCTCTGAAACACCTCCCCCTTGTCTTTACCACTCATTAACTACACTCTAGCTGCCTGACAGGAGCTGAGCAAATAGTGAAGATTTAATCTAATGAATAGAGTCTCCTCTCCATCGTTAACCTTTAACACTGTTTTTGTACTAAAAGAATTTTTATATACGTATTGTATCCTGTAACCTTTGCTGTTTTCTTAATCCCATTAAATACTATGGGAAATAGCTTTTCTAGTTAAAGATGTACCCACTCGACTTTAGGAAAAAACAAGTCTGTAAAAATTCCTGTTCTGTATACCTGTTGTAAGAGAAATGGTGATGACATGAATTAAACAGATACATTCCAACACTGCACTGGGTGTGAGCGTATTCTCCTGACCTTGTCTCAATCCCCACCTAACGAGGGACCCTGACCCTGTTGCCTCGAGGGCTGGCTCCCGACAACCGGTGACTATAGACAAACATAGAAAGCAGTCGGCATTTCACTCCACTCTCAACAGGGACCCAGCAGACCAGGTGATCCAGCTGATCTAATCCCAAAGCTAGCAGAAGGCAGGAGATAATCAAAATCAGAACAGAAATTAATGAAATAGAGAATAAAAAACAATACAAAGGATCAACAAATAAAAAAGCTGATTCTTTGAAAAAATTAACAAGATTGGCAAACCCCTAGCCAACCTAACCAAAAGAATGAACCAACCCAAATTATTAAAATCAGAATGAAAAAATGAGGCATCACCACCAACAGTGGGAAAATTCAGAGGATCACCAAAAACTATTTTGAAAAATTATATTCCAATAAAATGGAAAACATGGAAGAAATCTACACATTTCTAGACACATAAAACCTACCTAAACTGAACCAAGAGTATATATAAAACCTAAACTGACAAATAGCAAGCAAAGAAATAGAAACAGCAATAAAAATCTGCCATCAAAGATAATCCCAGGTAGAGATAGATTTGAAGCTGAATTCTACATACCTTTACAGAAGAACTAAACCAAATACTTCACAAGTTATTCCATGAAATCAAAAGAGATAGAATTCTTCCAAACCCCTTCTATAAGGCCAGTATCACATTAATACCAAAACCAAATAAAGATACCTCAGGAAAAGAAAATTACAAACCATTATCATTGATGAACACAGATGCAAAACTTCTGGAGAAAATACTAGCCATGCACATTCAAAACCATATCAAGAAAATTGTACACCATAATCAAGTTAGTTTCATCCCAGGAATGCAAGGCTGGTTCAACATATGCAAATCAATACATGTTATTCATCATATAAAGAGAACTAAGAACAAAAGTCACATGATCATCTTAATAGATGCTGAAAAAACATTTAACAAAATCTAACACCCATTAATGTTAAAACATTGTGGAAAAATTGAATAAAAGAAACGTATCTCAACATCATTAAGGTAATATACAATAAACCCAAAGCCAACATCATACTGAATGGGGAAAAACTGTGGCAATTACCTTTAAAATCAGGAATAAGACAAGGATATTCGCTATCACTACTCGTTTTCAATATAGTCGAGACTCTTGCCAGAACAATAAGACAAAAGAAGGATATCAGAGGAATTCAAATAGGAAAGGAAGAACTAAAATTGTCCTTATTTGGATCTGACATGATCCTATATCTAGAAGAAAAAAAAAAAACCTCAACTAAAAGACTACTGGAGCTGATTAACAAATTCAGCAAAGTAATGGGATGCAAAATCAACCTTAAAAAAAAAATCAGTAGCTTTTCTATATGCCAACCATGAATCTATGGAGAAAGAAATACAGAAATTCCTGACTTCAAATTATACTATAGAGCTATAGTAATAAAAAAACAGCATGGTATTGGCACAAAAACAGGCATATAGATCAATGGAACAAAACAGAAGATACAGAAACAAATCCACACACTTATAGCCAATTGATCTTTTACAAAGGGGCCAAACACATACACTGAATAAAAGACAGGCTTTTCAACAAATGGTGTTGGGAAAACTGAGTATCCATTTGTAGAAAAAATGGAACTAAAGCTTTACCTCTTGCCTGGCATAGGAGTCAACTCAAAATGGATCAAAGACCTGGAAGTCAAACCAGAGACTGTGAAGCTACTAGAGGTTCAACAGATTCAACACTCCAACATATAGGCACAGGTAGAAACTTCTTCAACAAGACCCCAAAGCTCAGGAAATTAAAATAAGGATTAATATGTGAGATGGCATTAAACTAAAAAGTTTCTAGACATCAAAGGAAACCATCAAGAGTCTAAAGAGAAAACCTACAGAATGGGAGAAGATCTTTACCAGCTATACCTCTGGAAGAGGTATAATATCTAGAGTATACAAAGAACTTAAAAGACTTTACATTGGAAAAGCAAATAACCCTATCAAGCAATGGGCAACTGAATTGAATAGACACTTCACAAAAGAAGAGATACAAATGGCCAATGGATACATGAGAAAATGTTCAACATCATTAGCAATCAGGAAAATGCAAATCAAAACTACACAAGATTCCATATAACCTCAATCAGAATGGCAATCATCAAGAAGTCATATATAAATTTTGGTGAGGATGTGGGAAAATAGGAACTCTTCTACACTTTTGGTGGGATTGCAAACTAGTTCAGCCATTATGGTGATCAGTCTGGACATTCCTTAGAACACTGGGAATGGATCCACCATATGATCTGGCTATACCACTCCTGGGTATATTTCCAAAGAGTTTGAAACCAGACAACTACAGTAATATATGTATACCCATGTTCATACCAGCACAATTCACAGTAGACAAATTATAGAACCAACCCAGGTGTCCATCAACAGATGAATAGATTACAAAATTATTAGAAATTCACACAATGGAATTCTACTCAGCAATAAAGAACAAATTTATATCATTTGCAAGAAAATGGAAGGACCTGGAGGACATTATGTTAAGTGAGATTAGCCAGTCATAGAAAGTAAAGGGTCATATTTTCTCTAATACACACAAGCTAGGGAGTAATTGGGATATAAGAGAGACTCCAGATAATGGAGAAGAAACCTCAATGGGCCCAGGAAGGTGGTCTAAGGGAAGGAGAGAAGGAAGACTGAGGTTTATTAATGGAAATACTACCATTGACTATGTGTATAAATGTGAATACATCAACGACAATCTCAGTACTCTGTATTGGGATGGGGGAAATGGGGAAGTAGGGGGGACACCAAGTTATGTGTGTAAGTATATCACTGTCAACATGATTTGCATTATGATATTATAATGCACCAATAAAAGCATATTCAATTTTTAAAAATTTAAAAGACTAGGAATAAAACCACCATATGTCCCAGTATACCCCTTCTTTGTGCTTATCCAAAAGAAAGTCAGCATACTATTATGATATATACAGATCCATGTTTCTCTCTCCTCTCTCTCTCTCTCTCTCTCTCTCTCTCTCGCGCGCGCACACACACACACACACACGTTTTATTCAGCCACAAAGAAGAATAAAATTATGGCATTTGTGGGAAAATGGATGACACTGGAGAGAATTATGCTAAGCGAAATAAGCCAGACTCAAAGGTATGTTTTTCCCATGTATGGACTCTAGAAACAGAGAGAAAAAAGAAAAAAGAAGGTATCACATGAAATGAGATAAATGGACTCTCATAAAATGGAGCCTATTAGAGTATAGAAAGGGGGCCAGGGGAAGAGGGAAGAGAAAGCAGAGATACTCAGGAATTGGGGATTGCAAATGGTCAAATTATGTTATGCGTATGTACAAATATGTCACAGTGAATTCCACTATTATCTGTAATTATAAGGTACCAATTTCGATTTTCTCAGGGCAATATCAACCTAAGACAGGGCTCGTTGAATGACTCATCGAGACCCCATGATGGGTAAGATTAAGCACCTGGTAGGAAACGACCTAAGACAGGCACAGTCCTTCATGCATTTTAAAATAAAAATGGGGGAGTTGTGGGAGCCCAGCTGGGCCCTTTCCCTCCTGCCAGTTGCTATCTGCATATATGAGTAATTATACTGACTCTTCTGCTATGACTACACTGGCATCTCGAAGTCTGGAGATTGTTCCTAGGATGGGTAGATGAAAGACCCTTCTACTTCTTAGAAAGTAAATATATGACCCAAAAGATTATGGCTTTATGACTCCAGAAAGTTTGCTTTACCAGGCTATGTTAAGAATGTGGGCTATAGGTGTAAAACAAAGAAGTGGTACTATTTGTGATCTGACAATGATTGATATGTCGTAAATGTCTATGTAACCCTGTTGTACTCAAGAAATGTATAAAAAATCCATGCTGAAAAATAAAAATTAAAAAGTTCTCAAAGGAGATAATAAACAACTAAAATGAGGGCAGTGACTCTTAACCCAGACATCAAGTGAAACTAAATTTAAAGGAGTCCATGAAATCCCTGAAATACTATCCAAAAATGTACATGCATTTGCATTTTCCTTTTTCATGAGGATGGGTTTATAGCTTCCATTGTATTTTTTTTTAAAGTTCATGAGGATGGGTTTATAGCTTCCATTGTATTTTTTTTTTAAAGTTCATGAAGGTCTTTCATCACACGCACCCTAAAACACACACACACATACACGCACATGCACGCGCACACATGCACACAATATACCACAGGGTTAACACCTTCTGGGAAACAGTAAAGAAGTTTAAAATTTGTCTATTTAAAAAAAACCCACCTATAGAAATACCAGTAATTTAAAAATTTTAATGTGTCCAAATAAGCTCAATGATGTCATAGAACATGATAATGTATAAGAAAACATGCAAGAGATTAAGAAACCATATTTATTTCTTCTTTGGTACAACAAGAGATGTTACCTCAAACATTTAAAATAAATAATCTGATTGATAAAACTTATGAATGCCAGGGTATTAAAATTCCTTCTTTGTTCTTACATAGAAGAGCTCAAAACATTGATGAGTTTGGGGTACAGTCCATGCAGTTCAACAAAAACTCAGACTGCAGATGAAAATCAGCATCGATCCCTGCGACATAGCCTTGCTTACCACTCTAAAGAGAGCACATTGAGGGGATTTTAAGCACCAATTCTGTTGAATATAGTGGGTCTTTTTTTTTTTATAACTAGTCTAGTAATCCTCTATATAGCTGAATCAATAATCCAGGAACAACATCTAAATTAAAATGAAATAACTACTTCAACTGAGGTAAACCAAACAGTTGTTTCTGTTATTGGCCCTCGTTATTTTTCACCTGTGTTTAGAACCTAAAATTTAAGATCCTGGGAAAAGGATTGTGAATTTATTTTAAAGAGAATTTAAATTTAATTATTTTTCTTTTACTGATGACTCTCCTCTCTTCCCTCCAAGGGAAAGGGAAAGCAACTTACTGAGTAGCACCACTGATCTAAATCTACAGAAGTCCTACTTGACTTCTGCAATCATGTTGAAGGTAAGGCATTATCATCTTCGCCCAGGCTCTGGGTGGTGTTTCTTCTCAAGCTCCTTCACTTGGCGTGGTTTATGGAGACGGCCATGCAGCACTAATCCTTTCACTGATCAGGCCCTTTGCTAAATGCTCGCTGACCAGCCTGGAGGGTGCAGGAGGCTGGCTCGCAGAAACCTGGGAGGCCAGGAGGTCCTGGGGGGCCAGGCACACCAGGAATTCCCGCCACCCCTGGGGGGCCTCGCTCGCCATCCCGGCCATTTCGCCCATAGCTGGCAGGCCCTGGGTCACCTGAAACACACAAAAGATTGTACACGTGAACAGGAAAATCCTTGCAGCTGCAAATTGGCAGAAGGCACTAGACCCCCAGCCCAGCAGTGTGCAGGTAAGGGACTTCATAGATGCTTTTGGAAGTGGTGGATGATGAAGACGAAGAGAGAGAGAGATCTCTTTACTGAACTTGGGTTTCAAAGACATGAAACGTAGAAAGAGAAGCCAGCCTTGCAACCCACACTTCCAGCCTTAGAGCTGCACTGTCCAACGTGATGCTCTCTCGCCACTGTGTCTACTGAGCACTGAAACGTGGCTAGGCCAGACCAAGATGAACACAAGTGTAAAACACACCTGGATTTTGAAGACTCAGTATGAAAAAAATAGTAAAAACTTGTATAGTAATTTGTTATTTATTACATAATAAAATGATATTTGCATTCAGCGAGTTAAATAAACTATACACCTACTCCTCAACTTAGGATGGGGTTATGTTGAAAATATTGCTAAGTCAAAAACACACCTAACCTACCAACATTGTGGCTTAGCAGCACAATACAGCACAGAGTGCCGGCTCTCTCCTGTCGTGCTCATGTGGTTAACTGGGAGCTGGGCCTCACTGTCCCTGCCCCATGTCAGAAGAGAGTATTGACAACTAGCCAGGGAAAAGATCACAACTCAAAATTTAAAGTACAGTTTCTACTGAATGCATACAAATTTTGCACCATCATAAAGCTGAAAGATCCCAGTACAACCATCTTAAGTCAGTGGCCATCTATATTATTAAAACTAATTACACCTAATTCTTTTTGCCTTTTTCACCTGGTTACAGGCAGTTTAAAATCACATCAGGCCATGCTTGCTCCTGGCTCACACTGTATTTCTTTTGAACAGTCCTTTGGCAGCAGCAGCCCTTATTTCTTTTCTTTTCTTTTTTTTTTCTTATTTTTTATCATGGATTTTTATACATTTCTTGGGTACAACAGGGTTAATCACACATCTTTGTTGGGTACAAGCTAGTATAGATAAAGACATCCATGCACACATTTCTCATTAATCCCTCCCCAATTTCCACCCCCCTCCCTCCTTCTCCCTCCTTCTCAAGGTCAGTTTAGTGATTGACTTTGATGTGATCTTGTAAGTACATCATGCTCATTAGGGTGTCCCCCCCAGCAGCCCTTATTTCTAATGGGTAATCAATATCCAAACAGGGAGAAGCGTAGCTCAGAGGCTAAAAACACAGGTTTTTGGAAACAAATTTAAATTCTATCTCTGTCACTTATGAGTAGCATGACTTTAGCAAGTCACTAACCTCTCAATTTCTTCATCTATAGGATGGGATAATGCCTGCCTTATAACTAAATTCCATGATTGAAAGTATCTGTTAAGCGGGGACTGTTATAATTATTAAGGTATTATTAACTAACATCTTTTAGATGACTGTCAAGCACAGTATAAAAGCCCATGGTATTGCATTTCTGGGTATCTACCCAAAAGAATGGAAACCAAACTAGCAGACTAATGCATGTGTATCTATTTTTATAGCCAAACAATGAACAATTGCCAAACTATGGAACCAGCCAAGATGTCCATTAGCAGATGAATGGATTACAAAACTATGGGATATGTACACAATGGAATTTTATTCAGCCCTAAAGAAGAACAAAATCATGTCATATGCAGGGAAATGGATGGAACTGGAAAATATGTTAATTGAGGCATTGAGACATGCCAGCTCTGCCTTAACAAAATCAAATCAAGATTAGAAGCAGAAATGACTTTGCTGGAAGGGGAGTTTGAAAACCTAACGGCCACGGGGGCTAGGCATATGATATAGATCAGGATAGACAAACTTCAGCCCAAGAGCCAAATCTTATTTTTGTAATGGCTTTATTAGATCACAGCCAGGATCATTTGTTTACATATTGTCTGCAGCTGCCTTCGCACTACAGGGGCAGGGATGAATAACTGTGACAGAGACACCTGGTGCTCAAGTAAAAAAGTACGGTCTTCTACAGAAAGAGCTGGTTGACCCCAATGTCACAAAGAAATGGTTCTGGATAAAGATATTACCCACTGTTCTTACTAGAAGAAAACTAGTTTGAGAGCAGTAAAAATTGGCTGCTGAAACTCCACATAGTGGCTGGGAGGCAAGAAGGAGCAGAGAGGCCTGTGTTGTGCTGGCGGGCGGGCCACTCTGGCCCCCTCTATCGCTCCTGCTCGCAGCTGCAAGAACTTCCGCTGACTTTCAAGAGAAGCCAAGAAGCTGAATGTTTAAATAAACAGCTTCCAGTTTTTAAATGTTAGCAACCAATTCATATTTTTATTTAATATTTGTGAAGCCAGGCCCCTGCCTAAAACCTTAGAATCAAAGGGAATTTATTCTCTAATATACAACCATGAAAAAGCAGAAGGAAAGCTTTTTAGATATTCATATTTAGTTTACCATTTCAGCACATGGCAGAAGTTTCTCTTTTTCTTTTCTCTCTCTCTCTCTCTCTTTTTTTTTTTAACTTGCAGAGTTTATTCCAAGTTCCTGCTCATCCTTTGAGGGAAAAATTGATGAAGCCATCCTATTTAAAACCTTTGGCTTATGTTATATAAAAATAGATTAATTCCAACTCTAATTTTATGGCAAATGCAGCAATTTACCATTTGCAGCTCTGGATGACGTTTGCCATCATCATCGTCATCATCATCACCCACACGCTGTGAAATGCCCCTTTCTCACGTGCTGTGCACCATGGTCATTATCAATCCCATTTTCTGCACGTGTAAACTGATGCATGAAGGTTAACTAGCTGATAGAGGCATATGGGTAGAAAGTGTTAGTGTTAAGAACAAATCCCCTAACTACTATTCTAACTGAACTATATTTCTATACCTATGGACCAGGACTATGACAAAGCATCACCCCAAACTGAGGTTGCACACCCCCTAAAGTATCCCTGAGAGCAAATGCTTTAGGCGAGGGTGCAACAGAAATGGAGAATATGTTATGATAATTCTGTTTTTATCTCTGGCATTTCTACAGGACAAAACTTTATGAAAATATCTTGTTTCTTATGCTAGTGATCTGGGAAAAGTAACCCTCTTTCTACTTAGTGGTCAACCTAGACCCAGTGAACTAAACAAAGAATGGATAGTGACCACAACACCCAAAGATATATGTGCACACACACGCCTGTCTTCAGAAATGAAGTTGTTCAGAAAATGAGCATAAATGTTTAGCTCAGTAGCTTCATTGAAGAATAGCTGTGTGATACTTTGCTTCTCTTAAGTAGAGAAAGGTGAGTCTTCAGTATCCTCAATTATGCCTTGCCTGCCTCATATTGTTAGACAGACTAACTGCCTAATGATTACATGGTTTTCTGAAATTGCAAGGACCTATAAAAATGTCATTGCCAAACATTTCATGTTTTTGAAAAATGAGTATCTGTGGCATTCTTCATGTGAACACTAGAGGGCAGCCGTGCTCCACTGATGGAGAGACCAACCCTACCTCCTAGAACTTTTTTTTTTTTTTTTTTTTGGTACTGGGGATTGATCCCAGGGGCATTCTACCTCCAAGCTACACCCCCAGCCCTATTTTTTATTCTTTATTTTGAAAAGGGGTCTCACTAAGTTGCAGAGGGCCTCACTAAGTAGCTGAGGCTGGCTGCAAACCTGTGATCCTCCTGTCTCAGCCTCCCAAGTACTGGGATTACAAGTGGGCGCCACCATGCCCGCCTTGGAACTTTCTTAAGCGGCGGCCTCTCACCTCACACAGGCCATGCCACAGAATGAAAGAGACAGTGTATGCAGACAGAAAATAAACAAATGAGTGAATGGATAGCTTAAACAGGGTATTTTATGATTAATCCCCTAGTTATGTAAACTCTGTATGTGCCTAAAAGTTACACTTCTTAGACTGGACTCACTTTTGTTTGACAAAGTAGTATATGTTTACAGAACTGGTATAAATTGGTTTATAGAAGAACCCACAATCAAATGAAATAACTTCAGCAATGGAAACAGGATAACTGGCCATTGCAAAACTTCAGCCTAAACTGAGTGTTTGCTTTTTTCATTCAATATTCACAAGCAAGCTCATCTACCTATAGACTTTGCACAAGTCTAAATCACTGCGTATCCTCCTGTGTCCAGCCCAAAGACAAGTTTAACCTTTATGTCCAAGATGGGAAAAGCATCTCAGCTCAGGTCATGCTGCTAGTGCTCACATATATAAGATTCATCTCTATTTTGTGTGTGTATATAACGCTGGGGATTAAATCCAGGGAGCTACATCCCCAACCCTATTTCATTTTTAATTTTGAAACATGGTCTCGCTAAGTTACTGTATGCTGGGCCTTGAACCTGTGATCCTCTTGTCTCAGCCTTCCAAGTACTGGGATTATAGGCATGGGCCTCTGTAGCCACCTAAGATTCGTCATTTAATTTATTCCTTTCCCTAGTGAGATTGAATACACAAAGAAGCCTAGATCTATTATTCAATATTATTCATTAAAAGTGCCAAGGAACTGGTCCTGCGTGAGCAAGTTCAGCAGCAGAAGGCATTAGAGAGAGCCTCTTAATGAGACACAACCAAGCAGTAACATCGACAGGCCTCTGGTAAAACACTGAAGGGGATGGGGACTAATGCCAGGGACTGCTGAGGTGATCCACACCGCTATGGGAGGAGTTAGGGGAGGAAGCAAGACACTACATGGTTAGGGACATGCCCAAGTCACATAGACAGGCTGGCAAAGACAAACTAATCATATGATTAGTCAGCCAGCCCACCGCCTGTGATAGTCTGTATTTCCTCAAGTATAAAAAAGAAGAATAACAGCAGAGTGTTTGCCATAAGCCAGGCAGGGTTCTGGGGGCTGTACATGCTCCCTCGTGTCTGTATCTCCTCCTAAGTCACTCTGGAAGACTGCGTGCTCATGACTCCTGTTGTTCAGAAGAGGAAACTAGAGCAGGAAGAGGCAGAGTCACTGGAAGTACATGAACAGATAGTGCAAGAGGCCTCTCAACCTGACTCCAGAGCCACGTTCTTGAACATCTGCTGGGTCTACTTCTGCCTAAGACAAAAACTGGATGGCATATGTGCACTTTAAAAAAAAAAAATTTGGGTGGTATTGGGGATCAAACCCATTCTACCTCCAAGCTACACCCTCAGCCCTTTTTTCTTATTTTTTGTTTTGAAACAGGGCCTCACTATGTCATTGAAGCTAGTCTTGAATCTGTGATCTTCCTTCTCAGTCTCCCAAGTACTAGAATTACAGGCGTGCCACCACACCCAGTGGTGTGTGTGTGTGTGTGTGTGTGTGTGTGTGTGTGTGTGTGTGTTACTGGAGATGGAACTCAGAGGTATTCTACCTCCAAACAGGGTCTCACTAGGTTGATAAGTCTCACTACTTGATGAGTCTGTCCTCAAATCTGTGATCCTCCTGTCTCAGCTTTCCAAGTACTGGGATTACAAATGTGCACCACCATGCCTGGCTCCAGCTGTGCACTTTTTAAACAACAAAGCCAAAATGACTGTCAATGCAATGGTTAAAATAATAATCTATGCTCTGTAGTAGGCAATGTATCATTAAACCCCAAAGGGCACAGGTTACACAACACGGAACAAACAGAGAAACACTGCTGTAGAGGGAGACAGAGATCTAAAACTGCATGGAAAAAAATAATAAAGGAATTCTAAGAACAGATAATGAATTTATTGTGGATATATTTTCCAAATGTTAGACATGTTAGCACACACACACACAAAAAATGACTGTTTTTTCCATTCAGGAAGATTTGAGTGCCAGTCTCAAAAACAGGGATATCAAAGAAGGGTTCTCTCTTTTAGATAAGATGTATATTGATCTAGAAGTTTCCAGCCAAGTTCTTGAACAGAGTTCTATTGAAGTTTTCTTCAGGTCCTAAAGTCCTATTATTATTGTGCTTGGAAAGGACCACAAATCACATTTCTAATCCCATTCCAAGTTCTACTAGGAAATAAGAAATGGTCCCGCCTCTCAGTAGACAATTAACCAATGAATGATGTGCTGCAAACTAGGCCTATATGTTAATGATCTGGAGTTGAGGTCCATTTTCATGGATTTTTCCAAGGGGTGCAGGGCCTCCTGGGTAGTGCTGGTTGACAGAAGTATAACCTTTTACTGTTAATCAAGAACAGAAGGAAAATACCCATGAGGGCTTCACAGGGGCCCAGCTCCGCCCTTAGGGCTTCTTCCCCACCTCAAGAGGCAAAACGTGGATTTGGTGTATTAGTAGCAGAACTAATAACCAACACCCCTTAGCACTATTATTTCCCAAATGCTTTACACAGGTTACTTTTAATTCTCAAAAATTACACTATCAGAAAGATGGCATTGTTATTCCTTTTTTGCAAATGGGAAAACTGAGGCACAGAGAGATTAAGTAGCTTGCCCAGAGCCATAAAGTGGGTCCATGACAGTGTCCAGACTTGAATCCAGATGTCTTCAGTGAAGCCCACACCACCCAGCCCACGTCAGAGTCCTAGCGTTAAGGGGAAGAATGACTCCAAGAGCTCTGAGAAACGGTTTAACTGAATGTACTCACAGTATAGACAAAAATCATCTGTGCTGACCAAGCAGGGACCTCGCTGAGTGATGAATGCGGCCTTTGTGCTGTGAGCTACAGCACTCAGACCTGTCTGGCAGCGGATAGTGCTTTTGAAAGTTAGCCTATGTTTGAAAAATAATCTGGAGCTCAAATCCTTCACTAAACAATGTCGGATATCCTCTCAACTAAAATGGAACAAAACCCCTACACACACCGAAAAGAGGAGGAAGGAGGAGAAGAAAGTCAGGACATAGGAAGGAAAGTAAGAAGAAAGTGATTCAATATGAGAAAATGAAAGATGATGGTAAGATAAAAGTGAGGGGTGGGTAGAAATCAAAGGACAGCAAGAATTTGGGAGGTAGTGTCAGGAAGGGAAGGGCAAAGATCCGAGGAAGGAAGAGAGAGAAAAAGAAAGTACAAGCCTTAGGATTCTTTAAAAAGATAATCCACAAAATTTTTGCCAAATCAGATTTAAGTTTTATATCCAAGACCACTTGACTTTGCCCCCAGGGGTGGGTGGAAATATTGAAATAGCGCCCCCTCATGGCGCTCTAGGGAAGTGCACATTCAGAGATGATGCTCTGAAATCTGCTCATTTAAAGTGAAAATGTGATTCACCAAGAGATCGTTTTGAAAGTAAGAATAGAGCCGGGCGTGGTGGCTCACGCTTGTAATCCCAGCATTTGGGAGGCTGAGACTGGAGGATCTGGGTTTGTGGCCAGCCTCAGCTACCTAGTGAGGCACTCTGCAACTTAGACCCTGTTTCAAAATAAAGAATAAAACATAGGTCTGAGGGTATAGCTTGAAGGTAGAATGCCCCTGAGTTCAATCCCCAGTAGCACAAAAAAAAAAAAAAAGTAAGAATAACTAGAAACCATAGGATATTCTGGGAGCAGGGCACTGGGGATTAAACCCAGAGGCATTCTAACACTGAGCTATACCCCCAGACCTATTTTGCTTTTTATTTTGAAACAGGGTCTCACTAAGGCCAAAGGTTTTGCTAAGTTGCTGAGGCTGGACTCGAACCTCCCATCTTCCTGTCTCAAGTACTGGAATTACAGGTGTGCACAACTGCACTCAGCCCTATAATACATTTTCAATATAGGAAACTGTTAATAATGCAAGTCATTAATTCAAGAATTATTAAGTGATTCACAAACAAAATGGGAGAAGAAGTTGTTAGGCGATACTGTGAATATATAGATAATTAATTGTGATTATGATAGTTAACCAGCCCCAAACCCTCCTATCATACCACTGGTAAAGAAGGAAAGCATGTCCAGTAAATTCCATTTCCTTCTTCTCTCTTTTAAACACCTTTTAATGAATCCAGGCTTCATCATGTACTAAAATCTTCTCTTGATGCTATTTAGCTCCAACCAGATTTTCTTTTCTTTTCTGATCACAAAAAAAGCTTTCTTTTCCAACCACAAAACTTACTAATTTGTGAACACATCTTGACAGGCCCATGGATCATAATTTTAGAAAGGCAGTGTTTGGGCTATCTTCAAATGCATTCATATTTTTTAAAAAGTTTAATAAGAAAGAAATTTCCTGGAGCAATGAAATAGATAATTGGAAAGCAATGGTGTTTTGGGCTACAATTATAGCCATGATTAAATATGTAAGCTTCTGGCAGAGTTATAAAATAGTAATTTCTTTTCCTAAATTTACCTAAACCAAGGTTCCCAAATCTATCATGGAAGCGAGTCCTATCTCACTTTTTCCCCCTGTGCATCCTATCACCCCCTAAGTCTTCTCAGCCACAGACATCGGGGGGTGGAGGCCTCCCCAAGCCTTTGCCTCAGCTGCTCAGAGGGGCTGCGGAAGCCTGCACATGGTCACTCATGCTCTTGAACTGAACTGGCCCAGCCATGCTGCATGCTGCCGTGCTGTCTCTGATGTTAGGTTTGTAAGTTGTCTCCCAGGGTGTGAGTGAGTTCCAGCCTGGACCTGAAGACAGAGTGGCCAGTGTATAAAGAGAAGACAGAAGGCCCCATGAGAAAATTGGGCTGTGTGCACACAGGCTCTCTGTCACCTCAGTCCACGCAGCTGTGATGTGTGGCTCTTTGTGGTGATGTGGGGTTTGAGGTATGTTTTTAAGGGGGGAGATATAAATTTTTGGGTGGTCTGGATATTTAAAAGAGGAGCTTTTAAAATAAAATTTCAGTTATTTCTTGTGTAACATGAAGAGCTGAAAACTTGAATTAATTTTCCAACTGCTCTGACTTTATAGATTTTTAAAGTAGGGACTCTGTAGCTCAGCATTAGAGTACTTTCCTAGCCTGTGCCAAGCCCTGGGTTTGATCTCAACACCATACACACACACACACACACACACACACACACACACACACACGCACACAGAGTAATCATCATCATCATCAACAACAACAATAATGAAACTAACACCTGGGCTAGCAATGGATATGATTTATTCATTTGGATTTTTATAATGAGTGGATAATGACTGTACCTTGATACTATTTTTCTTAAAGCATCTGTTTAAGAAGTTAATGTTTCAAATCCTGACATCTATTTTCTCACAAAAGAAATAAGAAATAACTCACAGATCATTTGACTATTCATTAAAGCTGATCTTGAAAAATCTAGGCCAACCATTATAATCACTTTATAAGTTTAAGAAATAAAACAGCAATTTTTCTATAATGTTATTCAATTCACACACTTGCTACCAATTTCTCCACTTCATCATACCCTAAAATTAACTTACTTACCTGGGAGACCTGTCGCTCCAGGCAAACCTTTGGGGCCTCTTCCTGGAGGGCCACGCTCCCCTTTTTCTCCCAAGTCACCTGCAGTTCATTAAAAAAAAAATTACTTTTCTATATATCTAAAAATAAACTTCTGCATTTTTAAACTTTAAGCCAAAATTCAGAAACCAAAAGGTCATGAAGTTGGGACAAACTAGATTGTGGTAAATATGCAGGAAAACAAAAATCAAGTTTATCATATTAACAGATCTAAGGAAGGAAAATCAAATGATCATATTCATAGAAAATGAGATAATATTTTATAAAATTGAACAAACATTGTTGGGAAAACATTCAATAAAGTAAAAATCAGTGGCTACTTCTACAAGATAGTAAAATATACCAGTCTCAGCCCCAAAGCTAGCACAACAGGAAACACACGTAGGTTCTCTACAGTCAGAACAATAAGGATGCCCACTTCATCCCTATTCATCCTATTATCTGGTTGGAGGAGTTAAAACCATCCCTATTTTCAGGTAAAATGAGTATATATTTTAAACTCTAGAAAATCAACTCAAAAACTACTACAAACAGTGAAAGAATTCAGCAAACTAGTAGGACCCAAAATTAATACATGGAAATCAATTGTTTTTATATATACAAACAACAACTAGTTATAAGACATGATGAAGAGGATATCATTTACAGTAGCAATTAGAATATTATTAAATAACTAGAAATAAGCTTAGTCAGAAATATGCAACTCCAACTTGTAAAAAACTAGACATTTCTAAAGTTGACAGAAAGACTTGAAATGTTCTTCATTGAAATGACATCATCATAAAAAAGTTGTCAGGATTCCCTAAGCTGAATATCCATCCCTATTACAATAAAAATATAAACACATTTTTAACCAGAGGAGGGAACTCTGAAGTTTTTACAGAAAAACACATAAGCCAGAATAGCCATAACTCCCCCCACACACACAAAGAAAAGCAACATGAAGGGAACTAATTCTAGCAGACATTGAACCAATTAAAATGGTCCAAGAACAGATAAATCAGTGACACAGAATAGAAAAATAGAACTAAGGGTGTAGCTTGGAGGTAGAAAGCCCCTGGGTTCAATCCCTGGTACTGCAAAAAAAAAAAAAAATTAAAAATAAAAATACAAAGAGATGCAATGTTAATGTATAAGATGAGCAAAAGTTCAAAAGTTAAATTAAATATATATATTTAGCAAGTCTATAGAAAAATATAGATTGCACATTGCTAATGAGTATAAACTGGTACAATCTCCTTAGAAAGCACTTCGATACTATCGAAATAAATGGAAAATCCAGTAAAATCCAGTTTACCCAGAATTTTTGCTTCTATAAATTTATCCTAGAGATTGAGTTAGAGATAGAATTAGTGGGAGAGAGCATATGCTGATATTTTGCATGAAACTGAAATATGCACACTGTTGTTCACCACAGCCTTGCTTTAATAGCAGAAGACTGAAAACAATCTAAATGCCCATTAAAAGTACTTTAGGGTATTTTCACAGACTGGAATATTATATAGCTGTGAAGAATAGCCAGGAAGTACTTTGGAACGATCTTCAGGACATATTGTTAAGTGAGAAAAGCAAGGTCCTAATTATTTGCTAAAGGACAATATCTGTTTTTAAGGGATGCAGGGAAAATATATATTCATATTCCATTATGTATCATTGCTTATAAGATTTTCTAAGAAACTACTAATAGTGATAACAGTGTGAAGGGTAAAAGAAGCTAGGCAAAGCCAGGCATAGTGGCACATACTTAAAATCCGAGTACTTGAAAGGCTGAGACAGGAGGATCGCAGGTTTGAGACCAGCCTCAGCTACTTAGTGAGGCCCTCCACAACTTAGTGAGACCGCTTCAAAGTAAAGAATAAAAAACAAGGCTGAGGATGTCGATTGGAGGTAGAATGCCCCTAGGTTCAATCCTCAGTTCTGAAAAAAATGAAAAGCTAGGCAGATGGGAGACAGAGGTGGGAGAGAAATTCTTCACTAAATACCTCTCATAATTTTGGACAATGTAAATTTAATATTACCAAAAATAAAGTAATGAACTTTAAAATTTTAAAGTATGCTGTCTCAAGTGTCTCTCATGACTGACTCATTATTCATAGGGAATATACTTTGGATTGCAACCAGCCATGTGTACTCACAATACAGTTGATTAAATTTGGGAATTCAGCAGCCAACAGAACAAAGTTGCATTAATTATCCTGGCTCCTGCAGAGACCAAGTCCAGAAACTTGGCCTCATTAACAAAATGACTTAATATCTTAGTTAACTGGTCCTAAGTGATTTCTACTGTTCCTAGCAGAAGGCATTATTTACTACCTCATTAAGTCTAGTAATAGTCTATTATACTATTAAAAGATACAATGGCACTTTGCTACAAAGTCTGCACACAATCGTATTTTACATACCTCTATATCAACCTAACTTGATTTAATAGTGAGTCAAATTTGCTATAATTTAAGACAAAGGTGTACAACAAAAAATAAGAAGAATATGTGCACAGTCAAAACACTAATTACAAAGAGAATGTATGAATAGTCACTATAATTTGATCTTTGCTATCAACATCCTTATATGAATTTTTTGATAAATCAACTAATGTTTCACAATTTAAACTTATAGAAATACATGTAAGGATACAAATCTCAGTTAAATTCTTAGCTAATTTTTTTTTCTTCAGTCACCATCAATACTTTACTTTATTAGGAAGAAATGACAATTGGCACCTTAAAAACTAACAGCTTCAGCATTCTTATTAACTTAGCCATTTAAATATGATTCCACTATGATTCTGGAAGTTGGTATGAGAAGAGATTCTCCAAATGGACCACATTTTCTGAAGACAGAAGATGAAGATTAGAAATGAAAATGTAGCTTTCATACTGATAGTGAAAGCTCATTAAGCTCATTTACACCTTCTAGCAGGAAGCCACACCAACTTCAAAGTGTTGCCTGCGATGCTGCCTTCTGGTTACCACCATAGAGAAACAAATTTTAGATGGTCTCTAGAACCGTGCGTCTACAGGTTCCATCACGAGGGCACATCTGCTTCTTCAAACCCTGGCCATGGCTTCCTTTGAGACATACAAGAACTGGCTCAGGAAACTGAAGTTCCACCTTTGTTAGCCTGCCCAGTAAGCTTCAGATCAGGTTTGAAGGATACTGCAGTTTGGATAAAAAAACAGCTCTTTGTGAACAGAAGGTAAATTCACATCACTGGTAGCTGTTATTTATCTCACTTATTGGCAAGTTGTAATTGGTGCTGAATGTCCTTGTCAACAGACCAATGCTAATGAGGGGCCAGTCACAAACCTTTATCTGTTTGACTCGCACTTAAGTATCTAAAAATATTTACCTTACTCAAAGTAATAGCCTTACTCAAAGGGGCTTAATGCAAACCATGAGCATTTAAAAATAGTATTTATGATATGAAAAGCAAATTTAATACTAACATAAAAACTAACTTGATGAATGTAATACTAAGCAAAGTGAACATAAGGCCAGTCTGATGTCTCTCAGGGCCTGCTTGAGTTTACACATAATATGTACAAGCAGCATAGTCCTTGGTCCTACATGTTCTTGTAATATTATAAAAAAATGTCAGTTAAAAAAAGGCAAATTACATGTATGATCTAAACTTTGACTATGATTTCAGGCATATATCTACAAGCCTCTATTGAAAAAATTGTGTTTTCAAGAGGAAAACAGAAACAAAAACATAACTGGAACTGTTATAAAAGCATTAATAATAAATCCAGTTTCTTACTTATGCAACAATTTCTCTGGGAAAAGACTTGAAGTGACTATACTACAGATCAAGGCCCACATTGTCCCTTCATTAGCAGGAATTAGGAAAGGTGGCAGAGTCAACACCGAAATCCACCTCTTCTCTAATGTCTAAAAGTTCAGTTTTTTAACTGGTGGAATATTTTCCCCTGGGGATATTTGAGCTGCACACTTTGGAGAGTAGAGAACTGCATGTTTTCAATCCAATGCTGCATTTTCTGTATATGGTGGGACAAGAGAGGTTAGGCACAGTTACCTAGAATTGTAGATTTCCAAATGTGTAAGCCGAGCATGGTGGTGCATACTTGTAAACCCAGCACTTGGGAGACTGAGCCTGGAGGATTGCAGGGTCATGGCCAGCCTCAGCTACTTAGTGAGGCTGTCTGCAACTTAGTAAGACCTTGTTTCAAAATAAAGAATAAAAATAGGGTTGGGGGTGTAGCTTAGAGGTAGAATGCCCCTGGGTTCAATCCCCAGGACCAGGGGGGAAAAAAAAAAAGTGTAACAGCATTGGTTAATAATGAAAATCTGATTGCTGCTTCTTGCTTCCACCCCAAATTTCAAAAGCAAAACTAAGGGGCTGGGGGTGGAGCTCAGTGGTAGAGACTTGCCTAGCATGCAGGAGATCCTAGGTTCAATACACCCCTCTCCCCCGCTCCCCCCAAAAAGGGAAGTAAAACTGAATGAAGATAGCTTTTTAAATGAATCCGATGACAAGAAAGGGACAAGGGATTAGGGGGAGAAAAAGTCAGAAGGGATTGTACATTTTATGTGTATAATTCAGCTGCCCTTGATGAATGAATTTGGCACTTGATGCATTTTCCAGCTTCCAAAAATAGAAATATACTTTTCTTCCTTTCAAATGGGGTTCTTCGGCTAGAGCCAAATCAATCCAGCATACACAGGATTCCATGTGGCTCAACACTCCCAAAAAGTTTCCCAAACAATCCGCCCCTTGGGCGCAGTGGTTCTCAACTATGACTGCGCATTCACACTACCTGGAATGTTTCAAAACCCCAATGCCCAGACCCATCACACCAGAATCTCTGGAAATGGGACCAGGCCTGATGTAGGATAGAAGAAATAATTAGGCAGGAAGGAGACAAATGGGAAAGAAAAATACAGATATCACTTTAATGTAAACACCTGGAACTAAAGCGCGACAGCCTCCATTCCACCTTTGGAAGTTCCTTAGGCCCTGCCCCCCACCTAAGAGCCAGGACAAAGGACACTGGAAATTTACAGCTAAGGGCAGACCTATCTTGAAACCTGAGAAAGAGGAAGGACTCAATTTGGACCACCTACTCAATTTGC